>JAWQFY010000254.1:0-40201 GCA_037055185.1 Capillidium rhysosporum | reverse complement strand
AGAAGGTAAATATAAATATATATACAGTAAATATTTACATTTATATTTACCTTCTTTTTAAATATAGTTAAAAAAATAAAAATTAAGTAGCTAATAGCTTTAAATATATTATTAACTATAAAATTATGCTATATAATAAAAAAAATTTTAATATATATTTAATTATAATGGTTTTTATTATTACTTAATTAACTTTTTTTTACAATTTATTTATAATTATATAACAAATTTGTTGTTTTTTCAACATATATATATTAATAATATTTTTAACAAAGTTTTATTTTTTTTACTATTAGTTAAAAAATATCTATTTTAAAATACTATAGTTTACATTTTTTAATTTTTTTAATTTTTTTGTACTATTTATACATATATAATAACTTTTAAAAATTATAAATCTTATTGTCTAATAAATAAAATTCTAAGCCTAGTTTAAAAATCTAACCTTTTAGAATTTTATTTTAAAACCTAGTATTTATAAGAAAAATATTATATAGCTTAGAATAAAATATTAAATTTCAGGTTTAGTTGAGCTTATTTAATAAAATATTTAAATTTTTGTAATTACTTAATTAATATGATTTTAATTTTAGTTTTGTTATTATATATTTAATATTAAAATTCTGTATTATTATTGTTAGACACTTTTTATTAGCTTAAAACTTTAGACTAATTTTCATAAATTTTAGAATTTAGGTGAATTTTAATTGAAAGAAAATATAATTTTACTATTGAAAAGTAGGAAAAATATATACTTTTATACTTTACAAAATATTAAATTAAATTTGTTATCAATTAATTATAATTAAATAATTGTAAATAGGGTTTAAACTATTTAAAATAATATAGTATTATTAAAAGAAAAAAAGATTGTTTACAACAAACACAATATATATATATAAATAAGTTACTGAATTTAAAATAACACTGAATAATAAAAAATGATATAACATACTTTAATTAAATTTTTAAACAAATAGGCATAAGCTTAAAATTTAATCATGCAAGTTGTATTTTTAATTTAAGCTAAACACAAATATTAAATCAAACATTAATTGATATCAATGATTTAACCACATCATATAACTAAACTAGGCAATTATGATGGATTGTAAAGCTTCAGTAGCTTCTTTAAGTTCATTTTCATCAATAGGGCCTTTTGATGGATCGAATTCTGTTTTCTAATAAGAAAATTTTTAGTATATTAATAACTTTTAAAGTTACCAGAAGTTCGGATAAATCATTTGCAGCTTCTAGCAATCTCTTCTTACAATCCGGTAACATATCTTTCGCTTCATCAATAATGCGTTGCTTTATTACAAAGAATTAAAATTATGAACAAAGAAAACAGTACCTTTTGCCTAGCTTCATACTCATCGAATTCAGGCGAATTGTTATATTCTTTTAACTTTTCGGTAAGCTGTTCAACTTCTTTAATGTAATACTGTTCTTCTTTAAAAAGTCTAAATTTTGAATTTAAACCAAATATTTTATTTAAATAATTTCGTACCTTCTTACAACGTTAGTCTTAATCTTCAATTGACTTAATTTTCCCATCTTTTATTTGTTTCCTTTTACTAAATCTAATAAGATAGCTATAATGCTTTACTTATTTAAATATAGCCAGTCCGTTATTAGAGCTTTGATAATTTACCGAAAATATTTAAAATATGCTATTTTAATTTGCAAAACCTTAGAAATAGTTTAAAAACTCCGAATTTAACAAATCTACAAGAGCTTGAAATTATAAAAAACTCAACACTATCTTTAAAACTAAGGGTATAAGTTTCTCAAAACAGGATTGTAAAGGGGTAAAGGATTCTACAAGTTTTTGCCATACGTAATCAAATATCGCTGATCGATTATAAATTTATAATGACAAAAATATATAGTTTTATCCATTAAAGTTAAGCAAGGCTAATAAATATTTATTTCCGACCAACCTCACTAAGAATGATATATACTTATCCTCAAGCGGCTCAAGTAATCAATCCGAATCAAATCAATAAATATGCAATTAACAAAGGTAAATTGAACATATTGGATCCTTTTCAACTTGAATCTGAAGAAGAGGAGGATGAAGACAAATTTATTGATAATATTAGTCAACATATTGTTAAAATTCATCGTGGAATACCAACTAACGATTTAAGATACAGAAATATTCCGTCTTATGTAATTTTGAGTAGAATTGACAGATATATCAGCAATCAAATAATTTTGTATCAAAATGAGCTTGATCCTTTAAAAAAATTCAGATACTACGTTCGTTTAAATAGGCTGATTCATGTCAAAAATCAACTACTTCAAAATTGTAACAATGCTTTTGGAAATGGTTATAGTAACAGTATTATTGAGCTAAAACCAAATAATCAGCATTCTATGAACTTTAATCCTACTCTTGTATATGGTTACAATAACCCTCAAGCTAGTTATTACTTAAGAAATAAGTTATAAGACAGTTGGTGTTTTTCATAGTGTTTTGATTTAATTTATATTAAAGTAACAAAGTGTTCTAATTATTTTCCCACATTCACTATATTTTTTAATATATAAAGTTGTATTATAATGTTACTTCTTAATATATACTATTAGACATTCATGCTTCCTATTTTTATAAAAGAGCAGAATATTCGTTCCTTTTAGACTTTACTAATAGTATTTAACTATGTAACTATACATACAAGTTGAAAATACAACAATTTATTTATGTTGATTAAAAATATTTGATTTATTAAATAAATTGTTAAGTTTCTATAGCAATTGAGATATTTCAAGTTCAGTAACTAAAAAATAAAAATCAGATAATAAGAGATGCATTTAAAATTTACTAAACTTTTTATTATATATATAATATAATATGTAAATAAATTCTATAATTATAAAAAAGTTTAATTTAGCTTATAGTTAAATACTAGTTATAAAATATTTATATGTATTGGATTAGTTAATAATTTTTTTTAATAAATTTTTAGCTATTAAAATATTATATATAATTAAATTTTGTATAATGCAATTATTCTAATATATAAGTATAAATTTAAATTAGTCGTTTAACTAATAGTTAAATTTTAAAGTAGTATTAGCTATATACATTAGCTATTCCCTTTTACAATTTTTGTAATTTTACTTTACTATTATTGTTAATCTTCAAATGCAGTCTATTAAAAGTAGGCTAGAAAATAATCTCGAATACTTTATTTAAATAGTATAGAAAATTAGGAAGGTAAAAACAAAGTGGATATAAAAGTTTTTACTTAAAAATAAGTAGATAAATATTTTTAAAATCCTATTTAATATATTTTAAAACTTTAATAAAAAGGTAGAAAGTAATAGGTACTAGATTAACAATGAATATAAATAGAGTAGATCTAGTAAGAATAGACTCTACCTTAATTCAAGCTATTAAGTTTAAATTAAATAAAGATAAAATAATATAAAAAAATAATTAAAAAATCTATAAAAGAAAATTAAGTATTATAAAATAGAGTTCATTTAATAAAAATAATAAGCTTAGCATTAACTATAAAAAATAGTAAAATCTATATAGCCTTATTTAATAGAATTTGTTATTAGATTTTAATAATGTAAGTTAAAAAATTAGTATAAAAAATATATAATATCTAATTTTAATAACTATAAATAAAACATTTAATAAATAAAGTAGTTAAAGGAAAGATAGTAATAAAATAGATTTTAAAAATATATATTAAATAGTAAATAAAGTTAAAGTTAAAGTTAAAGTTAAAGTAAATAAAATAAACAAAATAAATAAAAATAAAAATATACTATAACTATAAAAAATAGTTATGACAATTAATTTTATTTTAATAAATAGTTTTTAATATTTTAAAAATTAATTTATATTTAATAAAGTTTAAAAAAATATTATTTACTATAAATAAAGGATCAGTTACTTTTAAAAGTAGCTAATTACTATTTAAAAATCTTAGTAAAGTTTTAAAATTATTTACTACTAAGTAGCTAATACATTTTTTTTAAATAGTTTTTAAAATTTAAAAATTTATTATAGCAGCTTTAAAAAAAAAATATTAAACTATTTTTTAAATATTTAATTTTATAATTCATAGCTATTAGGTATAAATTTTAAGTTTTAACTACTTTATTAAAACTATATTACTAAAAATTATATATTTTTTTAGCTATTTATAAGTTTTTTAAGCTTATATTACTAGTATATTTTTATTATATAAAGGTTAACTATGTATAATATAATTTTATTAATTAATAGTATTTTATTTTTTATTATAAAAGTTAAATAAAATATAATTTTAGTAAATTTTTATAATTATATTTAAATAAAGTCTAAAAAAAATTTTTTTTTAAATTTATATTAAAGCTTAAACTATATAGCTTTACTAAATAAATAAATAACTATTTTTTAAAATAGCTAATTTTAATTTAAAAGCTATATAAATAAAAATTATACTAATAAAATTAGCTAAATTTAAATTTATTTATCATTATATATTTACTTTTTATAATTTAAAAAATATATTATTTTATTAATATTATAAGTATATTAAAGCTTTAATAAAATATTAATACAATATTAATATATTTATATATTAAATAAATTAAAATACAACTTATACTATATTTACTAAATAAATATAATAGTATAAAAGCAAGCTAAAATTTACAAAAATTATTATAATAAAGTATATTTTAAGAAATTATACTATTTAAGTAGTATAGGTATATAGTTAATAATATATTTAAAACTACTTAAAGCTATATTTAAGTTAAGTATTTAATTTATACTTTTAAAGTTATATTTAAAAATAAGCAAATATAAAAAGTATATATATAAAATATATATATATACTTTTAGTATATTTATTTAATTAGTATATTTGCAATTAATTTAGGAAAACTGCAAAATTTTAATATACTTCATATAGCAAAATATTATTTTAAATCTTAAAATAGCTAAAATATTAGCTTAACTTACTTTATATTTTAAAAACTTAAAACTATTTTCAAATATAAATAACTTTATAATATATTATTAGTATAGTTTAAAAAAAGGTTATTATAGTTAAAAAACAGAGTTTCTAAGTTAAAAATATACTTTTAACTATATTAACTATTTATATAGTATTATTTAAATTTATATAGCTTTGTTATATAAATAAATATAAGTTTAACAAATATTATATTTTTGTAGCTTTACTATAAAAATATAAATTATATATATTAGCCTAATTAAAATAATAAATTTTTTAGCTTATAGCTAAAAATATTAAAAATATAGTATATTATAATTTAAATAACTTTAATTATTAAGGCTATATTTTAATTATATAATAGTTTTAATATTAATATTTTAGTAGTAATACTGTTAAAATATCTTTTTATTTAGCTAATTTTATTTTAAAAGTTTATTTAAAAAATTATAAAGCTATTTTAATACATATTTTTATTATATAATAGAAAATACAACTTTTTAAATTACTATAAATTCTAAAAAATATGTTAAAATTATATATATCATTATATAAAATATTGATAATAAGCCTTTTAACTAGCCTTTTATATAGTAGAAAGCTTTATATAGTTTAAAATTTAACTTATTTAAAAATGCTTAAATATTTTTAAATTTAGTCTAAAAAAACTTAAAATTTTATTTATACCTTAAAAAAAAATTTAAAAAGTTATATTAAATAATTTTTATACTATATAAAAAAGTAGAATACTAATAAATTTATTTTTAAAAAACTTATAAACAGCTATAAACACATTTTTATAAATTAATTAAAGCTTAAATCTTATAGTTTTTAGCTATAAAGTATAGCTTTAAGTATTAAAAAATTACTTTACTATAATTTTTTATCAAAATTGCTATACTAATTTTTTTAATAAAATTTTAATATAATTCTTAAATATTATTATAATAAAAAATAATAAAATTATATATTAAAATAGCTTACTAGTTTTTTAAATAAAGCTTTTATATAAATTTTAAATTTAATAATTTAAATAAACTTATATTTTAATAGTAATATTGCTAAAATATTAGTATTAAAACTATTTTTTATATATTTTAAGCTAAAAGTTTTGCTTTTAATATAATGTAATTTTATATTTAGACTTATAATATAAGTTATAAAGTTATAATTATAATTATATCTTTTTAAATTTAATAAAGCTAAATATAAAAGCTTATTATAAAGCTAAAGTATAATGGTAATTATATTAATAAAATAAAATAATAAAATTTAAGGTAGATTTTTAATAACTAGTATAAATATAAATATTAAAATATAATTTAAATTATATAATACTTAAAAAATAGTACTAAATGTTTAATTAATTAATAGAATTAATAAGCTATAATTATAATTATACTAATAATTTTTTTAAATATTTTATAAAGTATATTTATATACTAAATTAAAAATATTAACTTTAATTATAAATAAATTATATATTAATTTTATAAAATAGCAGCCTTTTTAAAATTAGTTAGTTACTTTTAAAATATAAATTAATTTATACTTATACTTAAAACTTTAATTTTTAAAGTATAATTAAAATAAAAATTAATACTATAAATTTAAAATATAATATATTTTATACTTATTAAAAAAATTAATGCTAAATAAAGCATTTATTTAATTTTAATTATAAATTTAACTTTAAATTATAAGTAATATATTATTTTAATAAAAAATAATAAATTTTTAAAATATATTATAATAAACTTATAAATATAATTAGGTATATATAATTATTATATTTTATAATATAATTATAAAATTTAAAGTAATGCTATTTAAAGAGTTGTATATAATTTAAGTACATTTTTAGCTTAAAAGCTTTATTTTTATATTATTTTAACTTTTTTTAAACTATTTTAATAATATACTATAATGCTAAAATATAGTTTTAATATTTTGCAAAGCTTAAAATTTACTTAATTTTGTTTATATTTAAACTTTTTTTAATTATATTATAAAAAATAATATATTTTTAAATATTTAAAAATATATTTAAATTAAACTTATTAAATATTGCTAAATATGTTAAGTTAATAAATTAAGCTAATTTTTTAGCTATTTTAAAATTTAAAGTAGCATTTTAAAGCTTTAATATTAAAATACTATAATTTTATAATTTATTTAAACTAAGTATAAACTTATAAAATTATTTATAAATTTGAAGTATATATATAAATTTTCTATAGCTATTAGCCTTTTTTTGTACTATTATACCTTTTTTATAAGTATAATATTTTCTAATTTATAAGATAAAAAATTTTAAAATTATATATTTACTTATTATAATACTTTATACTAATTTTTATTTAATAAAATTTTCTTTTTAGCTTTAATATAAAGGTTTTACTATTATTATATTAATTAATTAGTTTTTTATATTTAAACTACTTTATAAATATACTTTTATAAAATTTTTATTTTTTAACATTATTTATTTTAATTATAAATTATATATATATATATTAATATTATTAATATAATTATATATTAAGTTATATTTATTATAATAAGCTTTTATTTTTTAATAAGTAATTTTTTACCTATTTTTTTAATTTTAAACTATTATATAAATCTATTTAAAATATATAAATTTATTAAGTAATTTTTTATCTAATAATATTATTATTTTATTTTATAAAAAATACTTTTTATAATTTTTAATAAATAAATAAAATATATAAATAATAATAAAATACTAATAAATAAATAAATACTAACAAATATAAAAATATATAATAAATTTTAATTTAAAAATCTAATAGTTTTTTTAATAATTTTATTATTTTTTCAAAGCTTATAAAAAATTTATAAGTTATTTTTAGATTTTTAAAAGCCTACTAGTAATTTATTAGTAAATTTTTTTAAACTTTATTAAAAAGCTAAAATATAAAACTATTATATTTTTAAAATATTACTAAAGTTTTATATATTAAAGGCAGCCTTTTTTTATTTATTATTATTTTTTATAATTATTACTAAATTTAAAAATATTTAAATTCTATTTAGTAGTAATTAATATACTTAAACTTATTTTAAAGCCTTATAATGATTTTTACTACTTTAGCTTTTATAGCTTATATATAATTTAAATATAGTTTTCTATATTTTACTAAATTAAAATAAATATAAAATTTATATAGTTAAATATTTTATATTATTTAGCAATTTAATATCTATTTAATTAAATAATAATAATAATTTTAAAAAACTAGCTAGTATTATTACTTTTTAAACTTTAGAGCTTTACTATTACTAACTTTTATTATTAATTAATATTTTTAAATTGCAAAATTTTTACTTTTTAGAAATTTAAATTGCTTTTTTACTAGTTTTTTAATTATTAAACAGCTTTAATAACTTTAGTAAATTTATTAACATATTTTTTAGAATTTATTCAGTATAAATTAAAATTCTTTAACCTATTTTTTAAGCTTAAAGAATATTTTTATAAAAAAAATAGAGTTTATATATACTAATTTAAGATTTTTATATAGTTTTTATATTTATATTAGATAGAAAAATTGCTATATAAAGAAGTAATATTATTTAGTACTTTAACTAAAAAACTATTTTAGATTTTCAAGCTACCTTTATATTATAAAGTTTAGAAAAAATCAAATTACATCAATTTTCTACCCTTTAAATTAAATAAGGCTAATTAATATAGTAAACTGTCCAAGAAATAAGGTACATTAGGCTCTAATGATGAAGCTTACTTTTACATCACTTGAAGAATTTGATTTCATCCAAGAGTTTTCATATATTACAATTACTATCAATTTAAGGTGCATAGATAGAAGGCCCTAACACTGCATGCCCGAAGTAGTTTCATCTTCTCTACAGAACGTTTGTATTATTTGGAAGTGAAATATCCCTACAGACAGGTGTGATATTTATGTATAGCTACTGTGAAAAATTGAGATACTTTTAGTCCTGTTCCTGGCGGCAGAAATATACTTATAATGTAATGAAGTTTTTCGGAAAACTGGACGGCAAATCTTTGGAAATGGGAATATGCAAGAGAGCCTGTCTTTTTTATTAATCGAATTTACCAAAGCATAGAAAATCATAGATTTAAAGCTTAAAAGCCAAAATATTATGAAAATATTTATGGTTAAAAAACGGAAGCTTGCAGAGATCCTTTACTCCTCTACAAACCCAATTTCCCTCTAAATTAATTTTTGTCCCTTGTAAGTTTAAACAAATAAACACTTTGATCAGAATATCTAAAATAATGGGAGGTTTAAAATTTTAATTTTCCATTTCAAAAATTAAATTCAGCTTAGTTTGGCAAATATTTTAAAACTATAAAGTTGAACTTCCCAAATCTTATGGAAAGGATTTTTGTTAAAAAATTTAAATTAAATGTTTTCTTAAATATAAACTTATCGGCTTGTAAATTTTTGGACACTTTATATTTAAATAGCTGCGCTTTTCTTTAACAAAGTTGCTGGCAACAAATTTAACTCCTAAAATGGTAAAATAATTTTGCAAATGTGATCTGAAGTTACTAAAAATAAAAAATATTAGTATCCGAAGCATTATGAAAAATTAGCAAACTTATTGCCAAGCAACATATTGATTAATTTTATAACTTAGGACGGTTCTTTATTCTATAGAAGCCACATGCCATCTATTTAAACTTGTTGTATTTTTCAATTTTAGATGCAATCTATTAATACATTTTAATTTATTTTTCTTTAAGCTACAATAACAGATTAATTTTAGCAGGGTTCTTTAAAAATAAGGTTGCTTAATAACGGGGGATTGTTAAAGCGTAAATTTATACAAAATTACGGATGAATTCAAAAATAGAAATAGCTAATTTTACACATTGACTATTCTGGCGGTAGGTAATAGAAAACTACTAAGTTAGAATTAGTAACTATAAATGTGATTGTTAAAAAAGAGGACATTTAAATTTTGTATAAGTAGTATAAATAGGCTAGGCGAAGCAAAGATTTTACAAAGCATAGAAAATAATAACTAGTTAAGATGGGTCACCTGTATATAGTAATGCTACTGAAAGCGCTGTTGTTTACTTCAACCGTATTAAGCTTAAGTCCGAAATCTGAAGATTTAGCCCAAAGCCAAGCAGGTAAAAATTACAATTTGATGGGCTATTATCAAAGTCAAACCTCAACTGTAAAATCAGCTCGAATAGATGTAGACCAAATATCGCCTAAGCTATCTCACATACTTTTCGCTTTCGTAGTAGTAGATCCCAAACAATCCAAATGTATAATAATTGACGAACAACAGGATACGAAAGCTACAACCGATTCGAATCTCAGCAAACTGAACGCTAAGACAAATTGCGATGGAAATAACCGAGCTGCTGGCAATTTAGCAGCACTATACGCGTTGAAAATGGAAAACCCACACCAGAAAGTTCTTTTGTCGGTAGGCGGCGCATCCAAAGAAAAGACCGAGAACTTCGCCAAAGCTACCGCCACTTCGGATGGTATTAAATCATTAGCTAAATCGTGTACTCAGATAGCTCTGGACTACGGGTTCGACGGCATAGATTACGACTGGGAATCACCTACTTCTCAAAAGGAATGGGATGCCTACGCTGAACTAATAAAATCCTCTAGGGATGAGTTCGATAAGTTACCTGATAAGTCTAGGTATTTAGTTCTAGTAACCATACTACAGAATGTGTTTACAGATAAATCTGACGATGCGTTTAAAAAGATTTCCAAGTTGGTTAATTTAGTCAACCTTATGACTTACGATTCCTCCTACGGATCGGACAGTGCCCTTCACGATGCCGCTATTCACAGTACCGAACTCAGCTACGATACCCCTTACTTGGAATCTACTGTCAAGTCGGCGTTGAAATACTTCCAACCTGAACATATCATGGTGGGTAGACCTCTCTACGGGTACCAGACTAGAGTTAGATTCGAAAATACTCCGATAAACGCTAATTTACCTGGACTGTACGGGAAGGTGTTCTTGGATAATACAACTACGCTTACCTACAACCAAATTAGGGATGACTACGTAAATAACAAAGAGTATACGAGGTACTGGGATGATTCGGCTAAAGCTGCTTACCTCTACAACCAGAAAACAAAAACCTTTATCACTTATACCGACGACCAATCGATTGACGAAACTATTAACTACATCAAAGGTAATAACCTAGCGGGATTATTCTTCTGGCACCTCGGTGGTTCTTACAACTTCCAAAACAAAAAGGAAGAATTGATAGAGTTTGCAGCTACGAAACTCCCCATCGATAAGGCTTTCAAAAAGGTATGTGCTAACCATTCTCCTTTCTGCAACATCAAAACGCAGTGTACCGAAAAGGAATTGAACGAGGTGATAACAACCTCAAGCGCTACCACTTTTAACATCTCTACTTCACTCCTAACCTTTGTAGTTATTGTAGGTCTTAGTTTGTGGTAAGAGAAGTGTATATAACCGATTACATTTCTTATAATATAACTACTAATAAATAATAAATTTACTTAAAACTAAACTATGCTTGTCTTTATTGTTTTATTTTCTACCCTTGATCCAACTATTCTGTATTTTTCCAATCTGACTTTTTAAAGTTCAGTTAGAATATTATTCAAGTAGTCATGCTCTTAAAAGACAATTTTACAAAACAAAGCAGAAACTAATATCTAGCTTTAAATACGCTTAAATAACTAAGTAAAAAATTTAGTTGTTTTGGAGGTTGAATTTTAATTAACTAAATACAATTTCAAGTATTTAGTTTAAATTACTTTTTATTTTGTTTTTTCTGGATTTAAAATATATAATTTTAATTTAAAAGGAATTTGTAATCAAACTATTTCAATTATAAATAATAATAATAATTTTAGCTAAGTAAATAAATATATTGACATTACTGTTGTACTTTATAGATGTAATAGCTAGATTTATATATTATTTTAGATACTTTAATTATATTATATAGTATATATAGCTATGAAAAAAGCTATTAATGTAAACAGAGTTCCTTTAAAAAGTTATCATAATAAGTATAGGTATAAGAGGGTGAGTGGCAAACTAAAAAAATGTAAATATACTAATATAGTATACAATTATACTAGTTAAATATATAATATAATAATTAAAGAAGATGCTAAAGTATAATATATAGTTAATAATTAAAAGAGTTTAGCATTAGTAGTTTTTATATAGAATTTTGAGATTATTAAATCTAATATATTAAATAGATAACTAATTATAAGTATCAATATAGCTAAATAAAAAATAAAAATAAAAACTATAAATATATACTATATTATTAGTAAATTATTAATAAAATAAAATAGCTATATTAATTATTCAGACCTAAGCTGTTTTTATATTTAACTTAGTAATTTTAGCTAAATGAATTAAATATATTACTTTAACTAATACTAGCCTAATACTTTTAAATTTTGCTTTAAGCTTTATAATATAGATTAAATATATATATTTAATTAATTACTTTAAAAAGTAGCTAACTTTGATTTTAAAAATTATAAAAAACTATTTAACTAATTTTATTAATTAAAATAATTAAAATTTATTATATTAAATTTAATTATAATTAAAAGCATAAATTTTTTAGCAAAATTTACTAAAAGTTATTTACAATTAAAATTTTAAAAATGATAAATACTACTTTTAAAAGTAATATACAATGTTAAAATTTTTTATTAGTATATTTAGTATCTATTTTATATAATATTTATTAAAATTCTTATATTTTTAATTATTACTTATAATATTTTTAGAGTATATTACTAAAAAAATAGTATAAATATATACAAAAATTTTAATAAAATAACAAAATAGTATTAATATATTTATATACTAAAAGAATTAGACTTTTTGTTTTATAAATATAAAAAAATAGAAATATTGCTACTTATTTTAGTAGAAAACTAAATAATAACTATAAAAATAATTAAAATTAAATATTTTTAAAAGCTAAATTATTATACAATATAATTATATAATTAGCAATATAGCTAATATATATTTAAAGCTAAGTTTTAAATATTAAATATTTAACTTATACTATAGGTAAGTATATATATATACTTTATATAAATATTTTTAATATATTTACTATTTAAATAAATTAAAAAAAATAACATTATTCTAAATTTTAAAAAGTTAAATTAGTAGCTTAATATACTTTATATAATAAAGTAAGCTTACTTTAAAATTTATTTTAAATACTTAAAACTATTTTTAAAGGTATATTACTTTAATAAATATAATAAAGCAGTATAATAAAGTTATACTTTTACTTTTTTATAGAGTTTTTAATATAAATAAAATTAGATAATTTTTAAACTTTGCAAAAATATAAAGTTAAAGTTTTTATATTTAAAGTATAATTAAAATAGCTTAAAAATAAATATTAAATTAAATTAAAAGTAATGCTTTTAAGCTAAAAGTATATTAATTATATAAACGGCTTAACTTGATTTTTTATAACTTTGTTATAAAAATTAATATAAGTTTAATAAGTATAATATTTTATAGCAATACTATTGAAATAAAAATTAGACCTTTAATTTAATAAAAATAATAAATATAACTATATAACTAATTATATTTTAATTTAATTTAATAGTTTTAAAGTAAATTTTTAAAGCTATATTTTAAAAAAATAAAAAGTTTTATTAAGTAGTTAATTTAAGTATAAGTATATTAACTTTATTATACTTTTAAATAAAAAGTAAATATATTAATAAGTTATAAACTTAAGCTAAAAAAAGCTTTTTAGTTAATTATAAACTTATACTAAAAGTAAGTACTTTAATTAATTATATAGTTAAGTTAAAATTAAATATTTTAGCTTAATTATACTTTAAAATCTTAAATATATATATATATAATAATATAAAAATTAAAAATTAAAAATCTAATTTAAAATAAATTTTTTAAATATTATACTAATAGTTATTTATAAAAGTATAAAATAAATTTTAAAAATAAAATAAGTAGTTTATATTAAAGCTTATTAAATTAGCAAGTAAATAGTAAATGTTATTATAAAAGTATAGTAAGTTACAAGTAAATTATTTAGAAAAATAAGTTACTATTATATTAATAATAATAAATATATATATATATTATTTTAAAATATAGGCTTATATTAATAATAAAATAATTTTTAATAAAAATTATTATTTTATTTTAATTTTATAAAAAATTTTAGAAATTTAATATTAAAATAATTTTAATATAATAAATATTTAAGTTTATGAAAATTCATATTTAATATATATAAAATATATAATTATTATTATTTATATTACTATAAAAATTAAAACTATTTTTAGCTTTATATATTATAATTATAAAGTATTAATATAAAGTTTTTTAGCTAATTTTTATATAATATAAGTAATTTATAGCTAAAAATTTAATTTAATTAAAAATAGTATTAAAAAAATATATAAAAATTATACTTTATTTTTTTTATATAGTAAAAAAATTTAAAAAATATATAGTAGAAAACTAATAAGGTAGTTTTAAAAAATCTTAAAAATACTATTAAAATTATTTTAAATGAGTAGTAAAAGCCTATAGCTATAAAGTATAATTTTAAAAGTAATACTTTAAAATAAATAAATAAAATAATAATAATAATTTTATTTTTTAAATAGTTAAATAAATTTTAAATAAGTATAATATATTTAAAGCAGTAAGCTATAAGTAATAGTAATTTTAAATTTATAAAAAAATTATTTATATTTTATAAAATAAAAATAAAAATTAATTTAAACTAATTTTAAACTAATTTTAAACTAATTTTGGTTAAATTTTTATTAATTTTATATATTAATAATTTTATTTAAAGTTTATTATAAATTTTAGCTAGATTAGTATTTAAATATATATATGATTTTTAAAATTTTACTATTTATTACCTATTTAATTATAATTAATTCTAAGTTATATAAAGCTACTATTTAATTTTAACTTTTAAAGCAAAGTTTTAATTATTTACTTTAAATTTATTAAAACTCTAAAATTAATAATAATATTATATATATATATTTAAACTTATTAAATTTTAAATAAAGTTTAAAAATACTATATTTAATTTTTATTATTAATATAATAACTACTAAAAATATATTTATTTAATTAAAAAATTAATTTTAAACTATTATTTATTTATTTAAGCATTTTATTAACTATATTATATAATTTATTTTTATTATTTTTTTAAAGCTATTTACTAATAGCTAATATAAAAGTTATTTTTTAAAAACTAATTTTTTTTTATATTAATAAAAATTTATATTTTAATAAATACAAATTATATATTTTTTACTATAATAATATTATAGCTTATAGCTTTTAATATATCTTTATAATAAGTATATTTACTTTAAAATATAATATAATTTAGCTAAATAGTAAAGTTTTTAACTTATTTTTAATTAAAAGTTTAGTAGCTTTATTTTAACATTTTAGTTTTATATTTTTTTTTTAAAATAATTATTTATCTATAATAAATTTTAACTAATAATATATATATATTATATAATATAAAGTAAAAATAAATAAATAAATAATTTTCTTAATAAATCAGATAAAATATTATTTAAAATTTTTAAATTATAAAGTTAATAATAGTTTTTATTTAAAACAAAATTTATTTATTTATATAAATATAAAAATTTTATACTAAAAAAATTAAAAATTAAACTGTTAATATTTGAAAAATGCAATTTTTATAATAATAAAATAATTAATATTAAATTTAAACTAAAAAATACTAATTAAAAAAAGAATTTGCAAATGTAGTTTAAAGTATTAAAAACCTAAATAATTAGTAAATAATTAAATAAATAGCTATATTAATAGCTAAAAATAAATTTATTTAATTTAAATATATTAAAGTTAAAATTTACTTATTTTTATATATTTTTTCTATTTTTATTAAGTAAAATATTAATATATTTAAAGAATTTTAAAATAAGAAAATTAAATTATTAAATAATATAAATAGAAAATTTAAGTTATAATAGTTAGAAAATTAAACTAGTATAAAAATTAAAAAATTAATTTATATATTTTTTAAATAAGCATTTTTTATATTAAGCTTATATTATTATTTAGTTTTAATTTTTAATTTTTTTTTTACTTATTTTTATTTTTTAGCTTTAATATAACTTTAAAAAGTTAATACTGAATTTTTAATAATAGAAAATTAAAAAAAGCTAAATATAGTAACTCAAAAAATAATAGTATTTATATATTTATAATATAATAATAAACTAATTTATTAAGTTTTTTAATATTTTATTTTAAAGCCTAAAACATAAATTAAAGTATAATATATTAAATAAATTAGTTTAATAAGTAGCAAATATTAATAAATTAAATATGTAAAAATTATAAATTTAGTAAAAAGTAAAAAGTAAAAATATAGGTAAATATACTTTTAAATAAAAGATAAAACTTTAAAACTAATATAAAATAAAAGCTAAATAACTTTTAAAAAACAAAAATAAAGCTATAATATAAACACTAAAATAAGCAAATTTTACTATTTAAATAAATAAAAAATATTATTAATAAAGGAGTAATAATTAGAGTAAATTAAAGTTAACTAAGTTAAAAAAAGCATAAATTAAAAAATATATAACAAAAAAGTACTATATTAGATTATTATATATAACTAGCTATAAGCAAGCTTAAAATAATATATTTAAAACTTATAAAGACTTAATAAAAATAAAACCTATTAAACTAAAGTTAATAATATACTATATAAAATAAAATAAAGATTATTAAAAAGATAAAAAGTATAAATATACTTTTTTATTTATTTAATATTTAAACTATTATTAATATTGATTAAAAAATTTTAACCTAACTATAAGAAAAATAATCCAATAAGTTTTTTAAAAATACTATAGCTTTTTCTAATATTTTCTTATAATAATATAATATATTTAAATGATATTTTTATATTATATTAACTAATTTAGTTTTTATTATATAAAAGTTTAATAATATTTACTATACTATAAATATATAATATATAAGTAAATATATTAGTTATATTAAAGTATATAGTTTAAAAGTTCAATTAAGCTAACTTAAAGCATATTGGATCAATTCTCTATAAGTTTTTATAAACTTAAATTATGAATATTTATAAAATCTTATCTATTTAAATATAGTAAAGCAGTTTTTTCTAACTAGCTAACAGGTATTTAAAATTAAAATTCAAATTATTTTATAAATTTATACTATTATTCTTTAGTAAATTAATAAAATAAAGTTAAAATAAAATTGTAATCTAGTACTTAAAAATTCTACATTAAATTTAATTTATATAAATTAAACTTTTCTATTGGTTTTACTTAACAAAGTTCTGAAAGTGCTACAACAATCTAAAACCTAAATTGTTTAAAAACTACTATACTTAAATTTCAATGTAAAAATTGAAAATATTCTACAACAGATATACTTGGAAAGCAAATTACTAAAATTTGTATAAGTCCTACACTAATGACGTATAAATATAGATGGATTGGCAAATAATAGTTGAAACTCCAACCAATAAAGCTGTATTAAGTATAACTAAAAAAATTAAAATCAAACTTTCAACAAACACACTAATTATACAGCAGCATTACTATAAAAATCTCAACAAAAAACTAATAAAAATTAAGCTTGTATTAAAAAAGTAAACGTAAACTTATAAAGCTTTAAAACCAGGATTCAACCTATATAAAAAGCCAAACCCCATCTAAAAACATTTAAAACTCAGCAAGCCAAAGGGAAAGAAAGGAAGGATGTAAAAATTAAACACTGGAGTCGAAAGGTATGTGAACTTTGTGGAGGGATGGTGTCAAAAGCTAGAATATAAAAGGTAGTGGTAGTTAGAACAGGCCTATGACATTACCCACCAACTCGGCAACCAGGCATGCGTTGGAGATGAGTTGATCCTTGGAGAGGTTACGGATAGCCGGGCAGTCTAAGAGACCTTTGAAGCCGAGGGGCTCCAAAGCGATATATATATCCTGGCCTGGGTTCTTGTAGAAAGGGTTAGATAAGACGGTGTATAGTATGGATTGAACAGCTTCGATGGTCTGAGCGGTCTGGTTACTTAATAGCACCTGGTTCATCTTAGGTACTAACCGTGCTTGTCTAATAATATAGTTAGTAAAATGCTAAAGATAATAAGTATAAAAAACCTACACCATGGTGAAAGCCTCCGGGTTAGTTAAAGCAGCTTCGGCGAAGAAGCCGTAGAGGTAGAGGTATTCAGGTTCAAACTCGGCATACTCCAAGAGTCCAGACATCATAGCCACGAGGAGAGTAGAGATGGTAGGGTTAGAGATCGAAATCTTATCCAAGAATTTGTAGTAAGTCTGCTCCTCCTTATAAATGTTAGGATCGTTGAACTCGAGGATGGAGGGATCTTCGATACCTACCGAGGCCAACAGCTCACGTAGATCACCGTCCTTGGCGGCGATGGGTAGCTGAGGTGCAAGGTAGCCCAATATAGGATAGTTAAACTCGGACTGAGAAGTACGTGATGAAGTACGGTTCGAGATACTGAGCATGATTTGTAGTACCGATAACGTCGAGTTCTTGGTACTCGAATCTTTAAGTCCTTTGGCTAAAACAGCTGAAAAGGCGAAGGAGAAGTCAACCTCAAAGTTGACGCCAAAGATATTGTCCAACTTCTTTGAAATATCCAGGAAGGGGGTACGTGCAGAAAGTAAAACTTGGCCAATCGACTCGGATAGGAACATACCGAAAGCGTTCATACGGCGAATCACGATCTCTAGTAGGTTCACCGCCGAAGATATTAAAGGTAAGTGACCGATCTGAATCACGGCAATGGATAACCAGAACATTGGTTGCAGATACTTCGAATCTTCAGGTAAGTTCTCGGTGATGTTGGTAAGGCACATGATAATTGACACGATTAAGTTGCAGTCGGTGGCGTCGAACAATTCCAGAGCACCCTTCAGGTTCATCAAAATCTGGTACAGTAAGGCGTCATCTACTTCGCCACGAGCAAGACATCCCAAAACTATAAACGCTCTAGGTTGTACGGCTGGGTTGAATTGGAAGGCAGTGGTAGTGATCAACGACATCCATCGAGCTCGCCAAGCATTACTTTGGTCAATGGATGAGGATCCGTAGGTAAGAATATCTAACAGAGTGTGTACAATAGTTTCCAATGACGGTAATGGTATCGATTCCATTAAATCAGATTCAGACTCAATAACGTTGGAGAAGGGGTTAGTGGCATTACGGTTTAGTCCGAACAGCAGCTTGAATTTAGGTTCAGAGAATTCTGTTAGCAGTGCGGCTAAAGTCTTGAAGTTAGGGTGGTCAGTGGACAAACAAGTACAAAGTGACTGAATCACGTTGACTATTAGACCGTGGATGGAGGATCGGATGATAGATGGACCTGACGCAGCTAAAACAGACACGCAGTGAAATATTTCGGGTAGATAATGTTGGGCTACAAACCTGTTGTTAAATGACAGCATCAGGTTGAACCGTACTAGAATACATATTTCAGCCCAAGCGATATGCTCCGAAAGTTGGCGTTTAGGGCTGTAAGAAGTTTTGGTGATGATTTTACGTAGTCTAGAAACTAACTTACCCGCCTTCACGTTCACCGAAGATAGAGTAACTATAGTGTCAGCTAGTAAGTCGGATTGCTGGGAACCGATGCCGTATTCTACTGCGTACTGTACGATAGTCTCTAGCACGATGTCGATGAGTTCGTCCACCTGACCCACAGTACGCCAAATCTTGGATTGGATGGAGGGGGCCATCTCCAATTCTTTGACAGTGAGGTCGATCATCAAAGTTAATAGTTCACGGGTACGACTGTTGACATCATCCGAATCGGATGAAGCATTCCTACTCAGGTGCTTGACGTTGGAGATCCACGGTGCCATATATTCCAGACAGAGGTGCTTAGACTGGATGGTGGAGTTTTTCATACCGACGAAACACTCAGTCAAAAATTCGTAGGTGAGCTGGGGCTCAGTGTCAGCTATACGTTCGCTAATTGCAATAACGAAGTTGGTGTTATTGCTAGGGATGCACATGTCCTTGGCATACATCAACTGGTTTCCCACGTCGAATTTGAAGGTGGCACTCAAAGCGAACAGTAAATTGTAGGAGGCTAGGCGTAAGTTGGGATCGTCCGAACCTGAGTTCAATAACGCCATGTTCAACAGAGTACCCGGTACGTTTTTAGGCCTTATGATGCGTTCCGAGATCTTATCCGGTTTCATCTCAGAGTGACGAGTCTTGATGGTACGGATAGTCTTACAAATGATATCGATTTTGGGAGATTTGAAAATTAACGTTATAGCTCCGTTGTCGCACTTCAGCACCAGACAACTCTCGTCGTGATAGCTGTTGATGCTGATGTCGTCAATCTGAGAGATGTGGTACACGTCATTAAAATATGAACTTAACCCTAAAATTTCCTGCTTCTTGGTAATATTAACCTGAATGGTGAAGTTGCTGATTTTGATAATGGCTGGCAGTTGGTGCTTCTGTCGGTTAATGTATGTGACAGGGAATTCGTTAGTGATCTCAGCGTCCAGGTTCATGGTCAGCTTGGGTAGACGTATATCTGATATATGGATATACTCGGTGATCTCCTCCATATTACACAGGAATTGTGTACGCTTCAGGAACTTGAACGGTAGTTTCCTACCTAGCACTTTAGTGTAGTTTTGGAACGAGGTAGTGACGTTCAAAAAGTATATTGCACTTATCGATTGCTGCGCCTCATATGGAAACAAGTTGAATAAGTGGTTTGAGAAACTTACTGGAGCCTCGTTGACGCTACCAAATTGGGTCATGTCAAAAAATAGTTCGTAAGACTTACTAGCCTGCTTCTCTAATACTTTAAAGATGTAGTAGATTAACAATTCCAAATCATGTTCATCTGGGTAGAATCTACGTGCAATAAAGTAGAATACGGGGCGCCGTTCCTTGGACAGACCACCCTCATAAAAGATCTGTTTTTCTTGGATTACAGCAGTGCTCTTCCCTTTATATTTGGCCATAAAGTCACGATACGCCTGCTCACCTGTTTTAGTGGTGTTTATCAACGCGAATCCGTCCTTCTTCCTTACCTTGCTGTTGGGAGTACCTAACTGTGCCAACAGTATGGAAAGTTTATAATAAGATAATTTAGCATCAGCTCTTCGCTTCTCACAGTCAGCTGGTAGAGTTACGGGGTCGGATAATGGGTAAGCGGTATGTACTTTTCGGGTAGCTATATCCTTACCGATCTTTTCTATATTCTCTACCAAGTAGAAGTGGAGTTTGTTTGACTCATCTTCCTCAATGATCTTAACTTTGTTAGCTTCAGGTTCTGGCGCTGGGTCTAATGGGGTGGATATCTCGACCAAGAAACTTTTAACTTTCGGGATGTAGTCGGTTAAAACGTCGTTCAACGAGCGCATGAAGGCTTCCTTTGACCCGAAGAACACATTGTTGGCTAAATTCTGGATAACTTTGGTGATCAGAAGCAAACCACGGCGTAAATCTTTGTCGGTAATAGCTTTAACTAAACCGTGATTGTCCGGAGCTACTATTGCTGGGCAGAAGAAACGGAGGAAGATCAATCCTCCGACTGAGGTGGTGTTAGCTTCTGGGAACTTCTGTACCACGATAGACGATAAATAGCTACATATTTCACGAACTGAAGGAGGTATAAGGGAGCCGGAGTTACTTATAGCGTCTAAAAAGGCGTGGCACATGGCCTTGAGGTTAGCTAGATTGGTATCAGTTTGGTCAGGTGAGCTTATCTTGGAAGGATCCACTTCGTACACTCTAGGATTGTTGATCATTTCATCGAGCACCGGCTGTAGTACTTTACGCATATAGTCGGATCCATACATCTTAACAAATGAAGCTAAAAGTCTGGTAGCGATAGAATTCCTACGGAACAGTTCTGGTGAAGAGTCGGTTTTGTTAATTTCCTTTTCGATTACAGCTTTCAGCACTGGTAGAGCTAAGTTACAACTGTCAAACAGATTAAGTAGAATTGTACCGAGTTCATCCACGTCTTGTACGGGACAAACATCACATAAAGACATGGCTATAGCCAAGTCGGGCTCACACAGCAAAGTTATAACTTTTTGGAATCGGTCTTTGTCTGTGGATTCACCTAGGATTTCAAATTCGGTACCCTGCTTTAAAATATTGGTAAGCACCTGCATGAAGGCGGAACGGGTCTTTAGATCTTCGTGATAACCCATGGAGAGCGAGTACTTCAAACCACATTCGATGTTACCGGAAAGCAGGTTGGATAAAGCTAGAATAGTGTAATCCTTAAGGGGGCCAAGGTCTTTCAGTGATTCTTTGGATTTGACGAGTAAATTGTTCAAATCACTGTTCTCTTTAGTAGATCTGGGACCCTGCTCGATAGACTCGAGCACACGGCAACGATTAAGCAATTTGATAAAATAGGAGAAGTACCGGTAAAACAATTTTGACTTAGCATCTTGTCGCTCAGTTTCCGATTTGGTTTCAGCCGGTTGTAAGGGTAAACCTTCCAATACCAGTACTACCGCTTTCATCACAGCTACGTCCAAATCTCGGTAGATTTTATCACTTGTGTCTTCAAGTTGAATCATGTCACTTTGCTTCATGAAATCGGTGGACCACTCCACCAAATACTCTAGAAGCTTGTTGCGGAACAGAAATTCCTGTCTTAGATCGATGACTTCCCGTTTGATCATCAGACTTTCAGTCAACTGGCAAAACCTTATTTTAACACGTAGGGTCATGATGGTGTGAGGGCAGAAGTTAAGATAACGAGCAAAAGAGTGTAGCAAATTACCCATATCCAAACTAACCGAGAACAAGGATTCGGTATTGTCACTTAAGCGATCTATAATAGTTTTGAGAATAAACAGAGAATGCTCTACAAACATGGTATAAGGCGTGTTTATACGCACGCCCGTATTGGTAAAGAAACGGTTGGCGATGATATCAAAATGATGTAAAAGATCCTCATAAAGTAGAGGGTTAAGCTCAGTGGATGCAATTTCCTTGACAGTTTCACGGATCAAAGCCACTTCAGATAGTAGCAACTCCACCATCTCCATACCGTAACGGTTGACCAGCTGAGTAGAATTGAGTTTCTTAGTTTTGTTCTTCAAATCGAAGGTGAAGGAAGTGCGGGCAACCTCTTCAGATTCACTACCTTCAGCAGCCTTTTCCTCAATTAGACCACATACACCACCGAGCGAACATAAAAAGGCAGTGTAGTTTGACCATAACTCGTGGTCTCGCTTAGTTTCTAATGGGGAGGTGGTACTGGGACTGGCTATCGATGGTTGAGACACGTTACGGCTCTGGTTGAAGAAGTTGGGTTTTTTCTTAGGTACCTCGACTGGCTCGATCACCACCTCATCCGAACTCTTTGATACCGCTCTACTGCTTCTCCACCGTTTGTAGATCTCTTCCCAAGCATTCAAATTACCAGTGCGAGGTACAGTTACTAAACGGAGCATCTTTCGAACACTCTTTTGCTGAGCTACACGTCCAGTAACTAATGCACCAGCGTTAGGCATCATCTTATATACCTTCAGATTCTCAATTAGACCAAGTTTCAAAGTTTCGGAATCAGCATGCTCTTTGGTAAGTTCCATCTCTTCACAAATCATACCCAGTGCTTGGGTAGCTGCTGAACAAATTTCGGAGCTTGGCATGCATAACATCACAAGTAATGCGGTTTCTAAAGAAATCAAAGAGGATAACCTTTCGGGGGTGTTCATTCCTTGATGATAGCTGTCAGGATGAGCTCGGATAAAGTTTACTCGATGAGTAAGTATTTGCAGCAACACTACTAAATAAAGAGCAACACTATCATCTTTGTCTTTAAAGTTGATGATATGGTTTGAAAGATCAGTAATAATGGGAGAGCTACAAGTCCAAAAGGTTTCCATCATATTGTTGCTATCACCCCATAAAGCTATAAGATTGGGGCTATGTAGTTCGATCAAAGATTGAGCAGCAAGGTCTCTGATAGTGAGGTTGGGATCGTGTAAGCAGATAGTTAGGTTCAACAACAATCTAGAATTTTCGCGTCTTTGTGAATCGGGATTGTGACCGATAATAGCTAGCATTGGATTCTCGCAGAAAACTTTAAGAACATTCAATAAAATCTCCACCTTTTCATTGATTACATCGATGTAGTGCTGATAAAGCTTGCGAGTTTTCTTGTCTATTATGTTGGAAAGGCCTTTACTTTCGGAACGGTCGATAATGACGTTCTTGTGGAATAGAAGTCTCAAAGGTCCGGCTAGGGAGGCATACAGGGACGAGACAGTAGGGTCGTATTGTGCCGATTTTCTTGAAACGATGTTGTAACAGCTCTTAACCAATACTAGTGGGAAGGTAAATGGAATCTGGTCTTGGAGGCAAGTTTGAATCAATTTTTGAGTGGTTTCACGCGAATCAAGTCGGAAGAATGCGGTGAGGCAATCAGTCATTAACTTCTGATCAATAATACCGTCAGCATTCATAAAAGGCTGTCTGGGATCAAAAAGTTTTTCTTTAAGCTCAGGTTCAATATCAGTAATGATATCACGTAAAGCCGAGTCGGGTATATCAGATAAGTAGGTAGAAGCTTTGCATAAATCAACGTAACAGACAGCTGCTACATCAGCTAACCTACCACTCTTTAAAGTCTTACGTAAACTTTCTAAAAACTGAGTCTAAGTAATATAAATTAGTTAAAGTGAATTATAAATTATAAATTTTTACTTTTTTAGATGCGCTACCTGTTCCCCTTACGATAGTACCAAGGATATCTGGGCAGAGTAGGAGTAGCATAACCTGCAAGGGCCAAAAAACTGCTCTTCTTCTGGCGTTATCGGCCAACGCATTGCACATATCGAAAAGGATTTCAGGACCCCCTGAGTTACCCAAACCTTTCATTAGATGTGAACTTAGTACAAATTTAAAAGCTTACCTTCCAACCTTCGCGAACTCTGATGCAAAGCAAAGAAACTTTTTGGGTAAAGTTCGATCCATGTCCAAATAGCTTTCCTTATGATTATAGCTACGTTAAGTTGAGCAGGACGTTTAAACTGAAGAAAGGCTACGTTCAACTCTATTAAGATAATTAGTCAATAATCTCTATTTTAAAATCATACCTTGCAAAATCTTTGCTAGTCTCTTTTCGTTCAAGTTACACCATTCTACATATCTGAAATCCCCCAAATCTATACCTTCATCATTTCCGGCAGTCAAGTTGACAATTTTATATCTTAACCTTTGGAAGATTATTGGCCAATTGGAAGCGCTGATATATTTTAAAATTTGACCAGCAGTATACTGAATTTGTGAACGGGTGTCCAAAGCATTCTTGCCGAATCCCTTTAAAGGCGACTTCTCAGATTTTGATATCGAAGTACCGTTAGAATTAACGCTCAAGGAAAGGAATCCCTCTACAATATCGCCCGTATAACTAATATGAAGGAATTGAAAAGCAGTCTTCATCAAGTTGGATGCTAAGGAGTCATCTAACGGAGGTGGATCTTCAGCGTTACGTAAAGTTTCATTAGCTTTTGAGTCATTTATAAACGAGTTTCGGTGAGATAAAGTAGGTGCCGTATCATTTGTAGCTCTTGAGCTTCGAATCGATATTTCGTCATCTTCCTTACGGTATTCATTTATAGTTTCATCGAAAGATAATGTTGAACTGCGAGATGTGGGTACAGCTGCAGTGGGATCCCGGCAATACCTCCAGTGCATATCCAAGCAGGCATCGATCAGCTTTAAAATAAATAGTTGAGACACCAAATTATCCTGATTCGGTGATTCATCGACAGTACTCTTTAATTAAAATAATGAATTTAAAAACTCTAGTATTTTTATAATTAGATTTTTACCTTCATAGTTTTGTCTAAAAGTAATAATAAATTTGAAACTGTAGCTTGCAGTTTAAATTTGGATAGATCGATTAAAGAATGATATGTTTGAGTAACTAAAGGATCATTTTCGAAGGAACTTAGATTACCACTTTTTCGTAATGAGGACAGCTATAAAACAAACACAATATGTTAACAACAAAATTATATATAAATTATAAACCTTGCTTCCAAGACGACTAATAAGTGAATATATAAGTGCGTCAGAGTCCATCTTTATAAACTAGGATAGTTTCGAACGTTGGTATTATTGAAATAACTAACTTGTGCTTACAACTATATATTTGCGGAATATTTAAAATATTGTATTAGTGCTATTAAAATCTATCTTTCAAATTATTTAGAATTGCTGAAAAAATGTATAATATCTCTCTCGATTAACAACCAAAAATAACAACTTTCAACTTAAGTTTTTGTTGAAATTAGTGAGTTTATTTCGCCTTCAATTCTAAATTTGAAAAATATAATAAAAATGAAGAATTAATTTTATTGCATATTCAACATGCTTTGGGCCAATCATTGCCTTATTCTTTTAAAAAATTGTTCATTTTGCTTTAGAAAAATCGGAAAAATAGCTCTTAAATCAATTTTTAGCTTTAAATTTTGAACAGTGCAACTTACTGGTATAAATTTTTGTATATATGAGCTACTTTAAATAGTAGCAAGTATAGCTTTTTAGTTATAATATGCTTTTTGTAAATATACATTTCACCATAGCTATAGTTTATATTATTTGTATAGTTTTATTTATTAAACAAACACATAAAAAAGTATAGGAGCTACTAAATTCAGGTGCAAAAAGATTAATTTTATTTATGGCAATTAAAGTGCGCTAAGTATAAATTAACTATAAACCAAGTTAGATTTTATATAAGGCTATTAATAATACAAGTATAATATAATATAATTTAACATACAATAGAACCACTGAATTTTAAATGAATGTTAAAATCGACAAAATTATATATAACGGATATACAGTACAAGAGCTACTACAACTAATAATTAGAAGAATTTCTCTCTTGTTAGGTACAAATAGGATGTTAGTTCAAATAGCTAAAATGATACATAATTGAAGTTTATAAATAATTATCTTCCAAACATAGACATTAATTTTTCTCTGGAACGTTTCAATGAATGCTGTCTTTGGAGGAACATATTAGTTTGCAAAAGAGCAGTTTCAAGCTCGTTTAGATTTGTGGAGTCATCTCCGTTATTCTCGGATTGATCACCGGTAGTTTTCCCATAAATTCTTATATCAAATACATAATCATTTACAGGGCTATTCGAAGTAGATGAACCGTTTTTATGAAGATTACATAGCTTTTTAGATTTTGAAGTCCGATTAGCAGCGTTAAATGAATTTTTTGCAACGATATCTTTTGCTTGTCTATATAGTGGAGAAATAGAAGTGATTGGTGAATTTCTATTCGATTTACTTTCGCCTTTTTCCCTAGCAGCTTTTATAGATATCGGTTTCGTGGGCTTTTTTGGCGTTACTGATATCTGTACACTTGGATAAATGGATAAGCTTAACCTAGACTTGGGATTATCGCTTTGGGGTTGGTTAGGATCCATTTTTAGGTGCTCTGTGAACGAGGTAGATGTTGGAGATGAAAGCCACTGTTCTCTCTCATCGTATTCGATATTTGATTTATTAGTTGCATCTTTTACACAAGTTTTATTGTCTTTAAATTTCACTACAATATTATTTAAATCGTTATAATCATCCTAAATGGGAATAAGCATAAATAAAAATGATATATAATTACTGCATCTTCGTTAACAAAGGCTTCGATATCAGATCTAATACTTGCAAGTTTAACTTCAACCTCACTACTATTCATTAATTTATAAAACTTTAAAACTAAATTACCTAAAGTTACCACTTTTATCCAGATCATTTACATTTTGCTCATTTACTTTTGCTTCAACTTGGTGATTTGTAATAATATCGTTTACGCTATTTTCGATGACTTCTTTATGTTTTAAAATTTCCTGGAAGTTAATAATTTGCTCGTTCAGTAATTTATTGAGTTCATTTGGAAAAGAAACTTTAGCTTCAAGCTCCTGTAATTTTTGGCAAAAGGTGTAAAGGTTCTCTTTCTTTAATCTTTCAGATTCGACTTCAAACATATATCCATCCTCTAAACTTTTAAGTTTTTTCTTGTATTCTTTACAGTTTTCCTCTAATAAATTGTACTCTTCTTTTAGCCTTTGATATTGGTTATTTTTTTCTTTGTACAAAATAAATTGAAGATCATTATCGTTAAAGCTTATATCCATCGATTTAAAATGTTTTGATAGGCCAGTATCTGTTATTTGTTGAGAACTTAACATGGATTTGGGTTGTGAAAAATCATCCAATATTTTATCGTCAAGGTTGTTGTTGGATTCATATTGTACACCATCAAACAAAGATATAGAATTACCGGTTTCAATTTTATCAAATAAATCCAATAAATCGAGTTTTGAAATACTTTTATCATGCAAAAACTCGCTAACTATATCTTTAGTTGTGTCAGTACGAAAAGGATTGTTTGGCGAATCTATTGGAACAGAGAGTTTATCTTCATCATTAAATGAACTCTCAATTGCATCGGCACGAAAGGGGTTATTTGGTGAATCTATAGGAACAGAGGCCTTATAGCTATGAATTTGATTAGTTATTACGTAACAATTTTATGAATTTACCTATTTTTTTGATTTTCATCAATGCTAAAATCATTTATAAAGAAAGAGTTCATTGAAAAATCGAAATCAACACCCTTCAAAATTAGTCAGATCAAAATTAAATATATACTACCTCTTCGATAATAGATTCTGCAGTTGGAAGATTATCTATCCTTTTTCTTAATGATACATTATGTAAATCTTCTATCAATGAAGCGAATTTTACAAGAAATTTACCAAACATCTTATGTTTGTGATCAATAAATCCATCTTTGTCATAAACTATATAACTATCAAATCCTAATTTGGTGAAATTTCTAATACAAATAAGTTTTACTGTAAAAGTATAGGATACCTTTTTAAAAATTCATAATCCCTTTGTATATCGCCATTCCGTTCCCATAGTAAATCTCTGTCGTATGCATGAAATAGTATCCTCAAAAGTGCAACTACTTCATCTTGATTAAGTGAATTTAACCCATTGAATTCAAAAAATAGCTTGTTTTTGCAAATGTATACTAGTGTCGGTCTGAGTGGTTTTACTCCCATTTTCAACAAAATTTCAAAGCTCTAAAAATTCAAATTCTTGTTTTAACATTCTAATATGTTGGTGAAAAAATGCAGCAAGCTAAAAAATCTGCATAAAATGAGGACAATATAAAAACTAATTTACTTAAACTAGATAGCACAACTCAAAAGTGCAATGTCCGCCCTCGACCATATATTAAAATGTAATAATCTTAAATGTCGAAAATCCTTTGAAGAGCAAAAAAAAGCCTGTGTTACATCTTGTTCCCGTATTTATTATAGCTGCAAAGAGTCTAACGTTATAGATATATTTTGTATCGATTGTGCGAGCGAATTATTTTCAGCTGCTCTAATATGTCCGGCCTGTGAGACCAGTCTTCCAGGAAAGTATATAAAGCTTAGCATTTTCTCTAACATAATTAGATACGATATAATGACTACCAATCTCAGGCCAGATCAATCACATAGAAACGTATACATTTTTTAATAAACTACTGACCACCTTTAGCTTGCTCTTATCGGGCTTCACCCAGAATATGTCCTTGAGATATGTTCTAAAGCCTTTTCTTTTTGGAACTATCAAGTTTCCCAGGAGCTATACTACCATGAAATTAATAATAAAAGATCTAGCGAAAATGTTATCATATTAGAAAAGCAAATAAAAGAAATTATCACAGCAGCTAATTCTGAGATTTCATGTAAATATGTATACGACTTTTAATTAATTTTAAATTTAGTGATGAAAACTAAAATAAAAGGTATACATTTCTTACAACTACACTAAAATTGTTAGAATTGCAAAACGAAAAGGAGCATGAGAGGAAAAAGGTTCATGAAGTTACAATGCAATACTCTGAAAAGCAACGCCAGTTTAACAAACTTCAGGTTTATTCTAAGCTTTTTTTTAATTAATATGGTTAGATTATATACGATAATCTTAAAAGAAAGCAATTAGATATACATCCTTCAAACGATAAAGGAAATGAAACTAGATTTATCGGAAAAAATCGACTATTCACTCCTAATAATATTCCAACAAATCTTCCCTTTCAAGTAAATTCTTTGACTATTTTATCTAAAGTATATAGCAAACAAAAATATCTAATAATTCAATATTTTCAAACGATACATTAAATAACCGAATGCCCCAATCGCCATTTATCAAAAGTAAGATGCATATTTCGACTAATTTAACTCTGTAAGATGACCGTTTGACCATAAGCTCAGCCAACTCAGTTACAAACGTTAAATATCCTGGAAGCAAACCCTATAGTATTTTGATTTAGAATTTTAAATACTAAATATAATTAGAGTTGTTCTCGGGGTATAACTATGATCCAAGGTTTTCAAAGCAATAAAGAGTATGAAATATAGTATAATTTCAAATTACTATAGCTTCGAAAGCTTATATGTTTTTAATGAGCGTTCAAATATAAATATTTAATAAATATAAAAAAGTATTAGTGACTAAACTAAAAAATAAAATGAAAATTTTAATAGTTGAAGCATTTAAGAAAAATAAAGCTTATAATAAAAATATTAAAATGTTATATAATAGTATATAGTTTCAACAACAACTTACTTTTCTTGGTTTTTTATCTTTATCTTTTTATATAGCTAATATTAAATTTTGGTTTTTATTATTTTTGTTATTTTAAATATTATAAGTTGACTATATTAATAGTTAAAGTGACTAATAAATACTGAATTTTAAAATTTTGAATTATTTTAACTTAATTTTGGTTATTTATTTAAAAAATAAAAAATACTTAAAGCTTATATATTTAATTAGTTACTAAAAAAGTAGATAATTTTAGTTTTTAAAATTAAATAATTAGAAGTTTACTTGGTAAAAAATATAAAAATTCATATTATTTATACTATGCTTAATTTTTATTATAAAAAACTTATTTTTTAATTTTAATTGCTATATATAATAAATTTTTATAAATTAAAATAAGTATATATTCTAATATAGTAAAAATATATTTGATAATAATTTGTAAATCCTAAAACTCTAAAATAAAAGTAAGATATATAAAGTTAATTAAAATAAAAAACTAATTATTAATTAGAAAATATAAGCTTATATATTAATATATAGAAATTATAATTTACTATTTTTAAATTATAATTAAATATTATTATTTTAAAAGCTAATAATTAATTTACTATTAAAGCTATATAATTAATCAAATTTTAAATAAATTATAAATTTATAATAGTAATTAAAAAATATTTTAATAAAATTTTAAATATATATTATTAAAATATATTTACTAAATATGCTAAAATTATTAATAAATAAAAATGTTTTATTTTATTTAAATTACTTATTTATATAAAAATTAGCAAACTTTCAAATAAAATAAGTATAATAATTTGATATTTAATTAGTAATACATTTATTTTCAGTTATTATCTAAAAATAAAAAGTAATTTATTTAAATTAAAGAAAATTAAAGTAAAAATATAGTATAAAATTAATTAATAATTAAACTATATTTAGAAATATATATTTAAATATAAATTTTTATTTATATTTTATATTAATTTTTTATATTAATATATTATACTAAACTTTATATTTAAAAAAATTTGTATATTATTTTTACCTAATTTTATTATTATATAATAATATATATTTTCTATTTTAAAAATCATATATTAATATATTAAAACTTTTATTTTTTATAATAATAAAAATTCTATTTTTAAAAAATATATTATAAAATTTATTTTATTTAAGCTTATATAGCTAAAGCTTATTTTATTTAACTAAATAAATATATTATATATTATATATAATTATAATTTATATAATATTATATAGTTATAAAAATATATTTAATATAAAATAATTATTAAATTTTATAATTTTTCTTATTTTTAAAATTATAACTTTTTATTTTAATAAACTTAATTTTTTATTATATTAAATTTAATTTTTAACTAATTTTAAAAAGTAATATTAATAAAAAACCTTTTAATATTTTTTTAAATTAAGTTATTTAAATTAATTATAAATAATAATAAATATAGTTTATTAAAAAATATTAATAAAGTAATTATCTTTTATAAATTAGCTATAGTAAATATACTATATAAAATTATTTTTTAATATTTTATATAGGTATTTTTTATAAACTTTAAAGTCAAAGCTAAATACTTTAGTTATACTAAACTAGATTATAGTATTTATACTTTATATTTATTATAATTAAAAATTAAAAAAATTATTATTAATATAAATTATTTATTTATATATATATTTCAAATATTTAATATAACTATTATTATTTTGTTAAATAAAATTAATTATAAATTTTTTTAAAAGTTATTAGTAAAGCTGTTAACTATTTATTTTAAAACTTATAATTTTATAATTTTTTTTAAATATAATTTTAGTTTAATATATTTTTTTAAACTTTAGTAAATTATTTTTTAACTACTATAATTTATACTTTTAAAAGCTATCTAAAAATTACTAATTTATTATATTTATAGTTATTATTAATATAATTTCATTATTATTTTTATATTAATTTATAATTTTTATTTAAAATTTTATTTACTTTTATCTATTTATACTTTTTATTCTAATTTTTTAATAATATATAATATATATATTAAAAAAATATATAAAAACGGTTTTTTATTTATTATTAAATATGATTACTTTTTTAGTTATTTTTGGTTTTTTGATTTTTTATTATTATAATTTTATATTAAATATAAATTTAACTTTTTATTACTATTTTACTAGTTTTTTTTTAATTCCAATAAATTTAAATTTAAATAATTTTAAATTTTAAAAAAACTATATACTTAAATTTGTAATTTTTTAAAGTATTTTATTATTTTATTTTTTAATTTAAAGACTTTTACTAATTAAATGTTTTAGTATTTATAAATTTTAATACTATAAATACTAAATATTTATTATTAATTTTTTTAATTAAAGCTATAAAAATAATATAGCTATAATATATTAGATTATTTATAAATAATATAAATTTATTTAATAAAATAGTATTATTATAATTTAAATAAATTAAGTAATTGCTAACTATTTAAAATTTTTTTATTTTTTTATTTTTTTTATTTTAGTAAAAAATAAATTAAAAAGAAAAAAAATACTAAGTATAGCTTTTTAAATTAGAAAAATTAAAATATATTAAAATAACCTGTTTCTCTTTAAAGTTAAGAAAATTAAGTCTAATAGGTTACTATTAGATTTAAAAGTTAGTATAATAAGAATTTTTAAAAAGAGTATTTTTTTTATAAATTAATAAAGTATTAAATTTCAAAAATATCTTCTTTATCATATTTTCATTATATTTAATAAAACTAAAAAAGTTAAAGTTAAATTTAAAGTATAACTCTAGTGGAAGAAAATAATAATGTAAAAGAAAATAGATTTTCCAGCTATAATAAATTTTTTTATTATTACTTTTATAATAGCTATTAATAAATTTTTGAATAGTATTTGTAGCTTTCTACTTTATTGAGATAATGAGTATATCAGTAAACTAGTTTTTTCAGTTTTGTGTTATATCTTGAAGTTGGATTTAATCAGCTAATTAGTTAGAGTTTACATTTTAAATTTATTATAGGAGAGGTTGCAATTATTTATAATAAATAGTAAAAATTTAAATAGTTATCAATATAATAAGCTAAATTCGACATCTAATGATGAAGTTTGATACTGGATAAACCAAATATTATAAAAAATAATAAAATACTATTTATATTTATAAAAATAAACTACAAGCATTTTTGTTCCAAAAGTCACAATATCTAAAAAACAGTTATTTTACCACTTTCAATTAAAATAAGAAACCTGTTTATTACAAAAAATTTGAACATCAGCAAAATCCGATGGAAATAAAATACTCCCATAAGGCTATTCTTTTTGACGCATTTGAAAAAAATACCATTATTGGTTGGTATCTTTACGGTAGTATAAGGACCGATAGTTTAGATCAATGACAACTCAAGTAGATAGCCTTTTAAATTTTATAATTGGTATAAATAATTTATAAGTTGAACTTTGAAATGGATTTAAACTCAGTGTCAAAAATATATGTAGATCGTTTTACCTAAAGTAACTACAATTAATTTACTATAAAATAGCCATAAGTTGCTAATAAACCATTACGATTAAGTTACTGAATTATTAAATAATTAAAATATGAATCGGGTTGTATATCTATTGTTATGCTCTATAATCGTCTACGGACTACCTACTGAATCAAAGATGAGCATCAACAGAAACGTCCGACCTAGCAGATATAATAACCCTTACGACTACGGGTATAAAGCTAATTCGGAGGAAGTTGAATCTAATAATAGATCAAATTTACCACCTTGGTATAACAAGTCTAATTTTAAGAGTGACAGTTCTAACGCCGGTGTAACAACCGGTTTAATTTGGAAGAAGAGTACCAAAGATTCAAAGCCAGGAAACCAATCCTTGCCACCAGAATGGACTAATTATAAAGGTAAAAGAGGTTTACAACCATATAAATCTGATATAGATGTCAACGTTGCTATACCATTACCACCATGGATTAATAAAAATCATAATAGCCACGCCCCAGCTATAAGTTCTGATATCGTAGCTGAATTACATACCAAACCTGATTTACCACTTCGGCTCAACCATAATCCTAAGGGATTAACACATAGTACTGACGAACATCAAGAAAATAAAAATCCCTTAGAACTATATGCCAAAGGTTTACAAAAGCAAGACTTGGAAAAGTTAAAAGCAGTAGTCAAGCCAACAACTCAGTTACCTTTCACACCGACTGTCCCATCAACAATATCAAAATATGAAGACATCACATTTAAGACGCTCCCAGGTACAATTTTACCACTAAAACCTAATGTACAGCCTAAATACAATGCCGATAGTTTCAAATCACCGACAAAACCACACCAGCAGCAGCCAAGTTTCGAAAATTTACCTCTCCAGGCGCAAGTCGATACAGGTTCAACTGGTAAGGGTATTGAAGCTAAAAACAAGGACCCTGAATGGAAATGCTTTAGGTGTTAAATGTAACAGTACCGTGCTTATCTTTAAAGGCAAAAGTAACGAACTTGAGTAACGTTGTTACCAATCTTAATCGACTTGAGCTAATAATTATTATAATAAGAATTTGTTTAAAAGTTGGGCATGGAAATGTAAAGAAGTTAAAAGTCAACTTTAACAGTACTTGTAGCTTTTACCATACTCTTTTTAATGTAACTTTACATTTCCTTTTTAATCTTATATAAATAAATACTTGTATAATTTACGTTATTTTTATAAAATGTTATATACATTCGGTAAAATAGTTTAATTATTTAAAGGATAAACTTCATTAATTATACACGTATTTAATATTAAATTTTTTTATATAGACCTATAACTGATAGCTATGTTCAAGGTATAGTTGCTTTTTAAAATATCAAACGGTTTAATACAATATAATTAAAGTAGTTTTATTAATCTAGAGCTATTTATACTAAATCTGTACTAATTGCAAGTTTTGGACGTTGAATTAAGAGCTGTCAAACACTGTGAAAGAAAATGAGATTAAAATTTTGCAGGAACTTATCATAGGTCCGAATTCTTATAAATCGATGGCACAGAAGCGATATAACTTTGAACAATATGAAATTCAACTGAAGTAGGTGATCTACGTATACCTTACTTTAGAATTAAAAGTTTCCAAATTAGTAGAATTAAGGAATTTGCTTCACTTGGCTTTAATATTTAACACCAAATTTACTGGTAAATACCAACTCTACACAACTCTAAGATTTTCTAGGATAAATTTTATGATGGACGCAACACAAAAGCTTTGATATTAGAATAACTTGATACACATAATAGCTAAATTTAGCAAAATACAATTTTATGTAAATTGAAAGATATAAAATGTGTATAGTTAACCATAGAAGGCAAATTTAGTTAAACTTTTAATTATAGTAAGAATGAAGCAGGCCGTCTACTTACTGTTATGCTCGATAATAGTTAACGGATTCCCAACCGAAACAGGGAACAACGAGTTGAAAGTGAACTCCAAACCGGAAAGTTACTACAACCCTTACGAAGAGTACGAAACTAATTCGGGTGCAAGCAAAGCTAAGGATACGCAAGAGTTAGAGCAGAAAATTTTACCACCCTGGGTTAAGCAAACTCCGCCTAAGGATGAAAGCGGTGATAGTTTACTACCACCACCACTACCACTACCAGTTAACTCTTTCAAACAAGTAGTGGATAGGGTTAAGGATAACGTACCACCACCAACCCTTCAAGTTGATCCTATCCCAGAGCAAAATCATAACGATGTTACCTTACCACCAACACCACCTTCAAACGACGGAACAGTAGATTCCTTAGAAAAAGGTAAGGAGACCAACCAACCCCAACATCCAGATAATGACGTAGCCAGTGGCATTGAAAAAGAAGGACAGATCAACAAGCCCAAAGAGGTAGTAGAAAGTTTTGTTGAAAGAGTTAAAAGGTTAATGGGATCGACACCTAAAGTTGAAGATTATAACCAAGAAGCTAAACCTGACAATGTAGTTGTAAGTTTTGCTGATAGAGTTAAGCACCTGTTAGAAACTAAGCAATATGGTGGTGATGATTACAATAACGGCGCTGCTATCGAACAGGAGGCACACGATCTACCCTACATACCACCAATTTTAAACAAGATCGAAAACGAAATTGGTGAATTACCACCTTGGAGACCTAAGTTGGGTAGACATATTATTCCTACTGAGACCGATCCAAACGTAAATGTGGATTTAGATGTACAGCTACCACCTTGGATTAGAAAGCACAAAAACGGCAACTACGGTAGAGCAATTAGCTTACCCCAAGCTCAACTCGATGTTAACTTACCACCTTGGATTAGAAAGGTATCTAAAGGTTTGGAAAATGTTCCCGAAATCAGATCACAAATTCATTTCCCACCTTGGTTCAAACATCCAAAGAGAAACGGTGACGGTGTAAAAGCCCCTGAGGAAATTGAAGGGCATATCTTGCCAGTATCGCCAGAAAACGTGGGTGAAACGGAAACTAGTCTGCCTTTAACTAAACCTAAACCTAAAAAGCATAAAAAACCTAAAGCACCTGAACAAGACAATTACACTGAGATTAAGCCAGCAGATGTACCTTTAGAAAAAGTTGAAAAGGCTATCGAGCAAGTTGAACCTAAGGTTGATAAGGTTGGCTCACATATGTTCAAAGAATCTAAAGACAATTCCAAGTTTGTTCCAGTTGCTCAATTACACGTTGAGCCTTTTGATGAAAAAAATGTATCTAAAATGCATACCGATCATCCTCATCATCCTGAGGAGCAGTTCCAAGGTGAACTTCATCATGGCCAGGGTAATCTGTTTAGAGGTAGCGGTAATGATAAACCTAGACACCCTACCGAAGGACATCCTGATATCCACCATTCGAACCACTTGTTCGAAGGTAGCAACAGTGCTGCTAAGCAAGGACATTCTACTGAAGGTCATCCCGATACCTACCATACGAATCACCTGTTTGGAGGTAGTAACGGTGCTGCTAAGCAAGGACATTCTACCGAAGGTCATCCTGGTGCTCATCATTCGAGTCACTTGTTCGAAGGTAGTAACGGTGCTGCTAAGCAAGGACATCCTACCGAAATTCATTCAGATATTCACCATCCGAGCCACTTGTTCGGAGGTAGTAACGGTGCTGCTAAGCAAGAACACTCTACCGAAGGTCATCCCGGTGTACACCATTCAAACCACCTGTTCGAAGGTAGTAATGGTGCTGCTAAGCAAGGACATTCTGCCGAAATTCATCTGGATACTCACCATTCGAACCACCTATTCGAAGGTAGTAACGGTGCTGTCAAGCAAGGACATTCTACCGAAGGTCATCCTGGTACCCACCATTCGAACCACCTATTCGAAGGTAGTAACAACGCTGCTAAGCCTAAACACCAAGCTGATAGTTTACATGTTGCTGTTCAACCTCTACCTATCCTTAATAACATCGATCCCGAAATTAAAGTTAATTTAGGTGCACCAGTTCAAAAATCTTCAGGTAGTTTCTTCAGTGCGCATTCCGCTTCTACACATCCTTAAATCAGCTTATGAATGTTGGATTAGGTTTAACTATAGCAATGTTTTCATATATTTATTGTATTTCTCGTACATAAACTTCTATAACTGTAGTAAAAATATTATAAATAATTCATATATTTTTAGAATTTTATTTCATGTTCATATTTTTAATACGTCTCACATAAATACCCAAATACTTAATCCAATACATTTTTTTCTTGTAATCCAGAAAATTTGCCCAAGAACTAGCACATATCCTATTAAATACATATTGGATGGTTATAAGTTTATAGAGAATATTAATATGTTAGTAATAAGGTGGGAAGGAACTTCTGAAAATGATATTAAAAGAAATTTGGTCAATATAGCTGTAAGAAAGCAGAGAAGAGTAGGACTGTTTACTTTTACTTCTCTTGATAAAACTTCAAAAGAAAGTATATATAAAGCATTAGTTTTACTAGCTAGATAGTATACCAGAAAACTAGAATTTGGGAAATAAGAAATACAATTTATAAAGGCTTAAATTAAATATTTAAGTAAACTGTAGATATTATAGTTATGATAAATTTACTAATAACTGAAGTATTTAAAAAAAAACATTTATAAAAAGCTAAAAAAACTTTATTAATAGAATATTATTATATAATAATAAAGTTTAAAACTTTAACTACAAGCTTTAAAAATAGAATTTATACTTAATTAGCTTTAATATTCTAATTATATTATAACAATACTATAACTCAAATGACCTATTTAATAAGTAATAGTATTTTATAAAAATACAACTATATTTTTTACTTTTTAATAAAATAAATTAATTGATTTTAAGCTATAAATATATATTACTTTAAATTTATTTTACTATAATAGTAGTATTTATATAAAACAACTTTATTAAATTTAATAAAAGTTAATTTTAAAAAATATTTAAAATATAAATAATTAAAGTTAATAGTAAATAACTTTTTTACTTATATTTATATTTTTAAAGTTTAATTATTAGTTATATAAGTTTATTTATTAAATAAATTAATAAAAATTAGTTAATATTATATTAAATTAAGTTTTATTATTATAGCTATATTTAAATACTTTATATTTTATAATTATAATAGTTTTTTCTATATTTTATATATACTTTTCAAAAGAAACTAATATTAAAAAGTTGCATTTTTAAATAATATATATAAATATGATGTTTTTTTAAAGTAAAGTTGATTTTCATTTAAATTAAAGTAATAAATACTTTTATATCTTTTTTATTTTATAGTTTATAGCTATTTTTTAAAACTATTTTATTTTAAATTTATTTAGTATAATATTAATTTATATTATATATTAAACTAAAAAAAAATTTTTTTTTATTTAAGCTTTTTTTTTATAATTTTATTAAATGTTTTAATATATTTTCAATAAGTTTAATTGTAAATTTTTTAAAATAATAAGTTATTTTTTTATTAACTAATATTATTATTTTTAGCTAATTAAAAGCTTTATCAAAGTAAAACTAATATAAAAACCACTAATATTTTTATAGCTATGTAAATAAAATAATAAAAATATATAAAAAGCTTACTAAAATTTTTATTTTTTTATTTTTATAGGATTTTTACTAATAAATTATAGATAAATTTTAAAAATAGTTACTTTTAGATTTATTAATAAATTTTAAATAGTTTTATAAAAAATTATTAGTTTACTTTAATAATATTATATTATATTTTAATAATTATATAAATATTTATTAGCTTTTACTAGTAAAAAAGTTTTTATATTTTTAATAATAAGTTTTATTTTATTTTTCTTTATTTTTAATATAATTCTTTTAATTTAAAACTTTTATAATATTTTTAGCATTTTTTTCTATTTTATATTAGATTTTAAAATATTTTAATTTTATAATACTAAATACTATAAATATTTAAAATCTATTTTTACTAATTAATT
>JAWQFY010000253.1:0-40242 GCA_037055185.1 Capillidium rhysosporum | reverse complement strand
TTTTTTTTTTTTCTTTGAAATTTTTAGATACGTTTTGATATATCTAAATTTCAAAGAGGTGCAGTACTTTTGAAAGTACTGTTTACCTTATAAAAATTTTAATTTTTATATAACTTTCGGTGAAACACGCCAAAAGTTTTAAAATTTTATATATATGTAATACTAAATAAATAATATATATTTATTTAGTTAAAACCCAATTATATCAAGTTTTTAAAATTTTATTAAGCTTTTTATATAGGAATCAGCTATTTTTAAAAGTAGCCGATTGCCTATTTAGTTATATTTAAAACTATAAGTTTAAAAGTTAGATAAAATTAATTAGCTATAAAATCCTAATATTTTATAGCTTTAATAAAATAAAATTCTAATAAATAATATAATATATATATTTAAGTAAATCTATTTAAATATTAATATTAAATTTACTTTTTAATTTATATTAAGTATACATTACTATTTATTTTTAAAGTAATATTATAAAATTAAATTTTATATTTTTTATATTTTAATATATAATATAAAATTTTATTTTTATTCTATAATAAAAATATAAAAATATAAAATTTTATAAATTAACTTTACTTTATAAAATAAATATTTATAAAAAATATAATTATAATACTTTTAATTTATATTTAATAATAATAACTTTTATTTTAATAATATAGTAACTAAAACTTTTTATTAATTGTATAGCTTAAAAATTTATATTTTATAATAAAAATTATATTATTTAAAAAAAATTACTATAATAAATTTTAAACTAATTTTAAATATTATTAAAATTTCAAAAATATAGCTAAATATTTATAAAAATATTAAAATAGTAGTTTTATTTAATTAGTAATTAGTTTAAGCAACTTTTTATAAAGATTTTATTTTTAATTTTAAAAAAATTTAACTATATAGTATAAAAAGTAATAATAGTATAATATAATCTGGATATACTATAACTTAAGCTGATGTACAATACTTTAGTTAGTATATTAAACTTGAGTACTTATTGTTTTAATTACGTATTAATATTGCCTTTTTTATAAATAATATAAAACCAAGTTAAAATAATATCTTCCTTATTAGGAGTTAAACCACTAGAACATCTAATAATATTGACTCACTATTAAAACAAATCTTTAATTGGAACTCTCTGATAATATTGTTGTTGAGTTATCAATGTGATAAGTATTATCTTCTAGGACAATTTATTAACTATTTAACTTACTCTAAAGACAATAGTTACCTCTATCCTATATAGCCTACTTGACTCTTTTATAAGCAAATTAGATAAGTGTGCTATGAAAGTGTCTTTTTTGCTTTAAATAATAACTTTTATATATTTTACTTTTATATTACTATATTTGATATCTTTAAGATTTTAAAGTACAATCAAGCTAAGGTACTTGGCCCTAACTAGACTAAATAGTAAAATCTTTATGCCACCTTTAAGACAAGCCTACTAATTGCTATAATGCTTATCTATTTTAACTAGGCCTTATAAAAATACCCAAAGTGCTTACCTTCTATCCAAGTTCTAATCAATTAAGTTACTTTTTTTCAAATAGCTACTTAGTAAAACTTTAATATTTAGTGCTTATGGCTGGATGTTTAAATAACTATAAATCCTATATCAATTATTACTATCCAATAAAACTGGACAACAACCTTAAACAAAAATGAATAATAAAAACACCAGAACTAAAATAGTTCCTACCAGAAGTCGTACTGTCCCATCTGGCTACTCAGAAAATGTTGAAATAACAAACCGCTTTTCTACCACTATAAGCTACCATTATTTTATTAAAAGACAAGTATTTTTTGACTTTGAAACTCTTCAAAATATCTTCCAAAATAACACAACCTTTGTCAAAGGAGATAAAAACTACCATGGCCCTATAGTACCAACTTATGATGTTGCAGAACTCCCCTTATTAACTGAAGACTGCCTTTGTGTACAACAGTTTAGTAGCTTCCCTATATATATAAAAGATAGAAATTATAAATTACAATATATAGCAAATAACTTTAACAATTTTTTTGTTGTTCCTTATCAAATACTGAAGTCTTTTTCACAATTATAAGAATATCTAGTTGAAGTACTGAACTCCTTTTACTTCCAATTAAAAAGACATATTATAGCTTTCAAAAAATCCTTTGATAATCAGACAACTATAATTAGAGCACATTTAAAATATATAAATGTTCTTATAGATAGAATAGCATTATTGGAAAGTGGCTGCCATCATATTGAACATATAAATAGAAGTATTAGTAATATGCTTAATGAAATACAGCTTCTTATACACAGTAAATTAAACTATTAAAATAAGTAGTTTCTAAATATCCTATACTAAGTTGATATGACTATGTAATATCAACAAGAGGTAAAAAATACTCTTGCCAATCTCAAAATAGAGTACACTATTAAGACTATATGTATAGACAAAGTTTTTATTAAGATAGAAAAAAAAGTAAAAATAATAAAGCTAGAAATATAGGTTAACCATAAAATAATTAATACAATTAAAGGAAAAATGCTAAATAAACATAAAATTTCTAATATTTTTTCTTAACTACTATAACTAGAAAGTCAAAGTGTAATTATTGCTGGAAACTTAAAAGACCATTTTAACTATGCTTACCAAACTGAAATAACACACTTAACTGCAGAGCTAAAAAAAATATATACAGACCAAACATCTACTAATTATTGTTTAAATAACTTAATTAGCTATATAAATAGTAGGAATTCAAAACTACAAGATAAGATATTTCAATTAGAACAAATAATATTAAAAATACAAACTAAGTTTGATGTACTTTGCCACTAGACAATAACCAAAAGTCCTCTTGTAGCTTTTTCAGAAGTTGCTCTAAGATCAACTTATAAAATAAATTTCCAACAAAAATTAAGAGACTAATTGTTATTTGATAGCTATACAACACCTTTACAAGGTTATTTATCTAGAGCTACTAAAGTTTATAATATTAAGATAGCTTAAAAGTTTACAACACAACTATCAGCAGCTAAATCCCAGATTCAAAATTGGTCATCTTCCTAAATAGTTAGTAATTACTCTTTACATTTTGCCTCAGTAATAGACAAAGTTGAAACTGAAACTATTTTAAGCTCCTGCATACAACCTGAGCTCAATGTTTGAATAGCTAGGAGTTTTACTCAGAATGATATATATCTACTTTTCAAAAATAAACAACCTAGTTCTAGAAGGTTTTGCTTGAATTACAAACCAGTAAATACCTTCTCTACTACAATAAACTCTACAGCTATACTATTCTACTAAAATATATTAGAAAATACTCCACAATCTAGTATACAACATGCTAATAATCCCTTAATAAGCTAGCAAAAACCATATACTATTGCAAATTTAGACTCTTCTTCAAATTATCACTCTAAAAATAAGTTTAGAATAACAAATAATACTTGTTCTAGCATTGTTTCTCCAATACCCCAAGTTTGCTATAAAAACAACTATGAACTAGAAAATACTCAAGATAGTTTAGATATTAAAAAATTAAATTATACTAATAAGTTTAACCCTGACTCTAGCACTACTGCATTAGCTTATTTTAGTGCATTAGAGTATATTTTTAAAGTAAGTAAATACCCAAATGAAGATAGAATTAGGGCACTTATATTACTACTTTATGAATCTCAGATTCAATGAGTTATAACCTTAGACAACTATATTAAAAACAATTAGAAATTACTAAAAGCAGAATTTATTAAATAATATAATACTAATATCTACCTTAATAACATTAAAGTAGAACTACTAAATATATGCCCAAGTCTAAATGAGTTACTTACTTTATTTGCTTGATGCTTTAGAAATAAAACTACAACCCTAATAATGAACAAATCTCTTTCAACCTCTAACATTAGAATGTTGTTTTTCTATAACCTACCAAAAAAATTATGCAATGCATTATATAGATTACTGATAAAATGTAAATCTCCTTTTGGCTATATATCTATTTTAGAGAATTATGAATCATATAGCTTAAGAGCTGCTAATACTACTTTTAACTAATGCAGTAAAAACAATTATAATATCTATCATATTAATATCTAACCTGAGTCTGAACTATTAACTTATTAATACTATATTTTAACAACTCAACAATTTTATAATAATAAATACAATAGACCGCACCTAAAGCAATTTGCAAAATGTTATAATTATGGTGAGTTTGGATATATTACAAAAACTTGTAACCAACCTCTTTTAACTAATAGTAGATTTAAGTACTACTTAAAGTCAGAAGTTGAAAAAGTAGGTAAACTAACCAAACCCCCTTTTATTAACATTATTCCTAATAAAAATCCAACTAAATATTTTAGTGATAAGTCTTTTGATTTAAAAAACTACTAATTAGAGATAATAATAATGACATTATCTCCACATCTATGTTAAAACCTTAACAATCTCTAAATCCTAATTTCCTAGCAAATTATCATATGGTACTTATATTACTACCATCTTCTAATAACTTAATAGAAGTTTTAATATTAAAATGTTTTCAAACATCAAAAAAAAATCTGTAGATAGATCTTTTAAAATCCCAAATAAACCAATTATTGTTGAAATTTCTTATCTACCTTGCATTACTCAAATAGAGTTACTAGATAATAATCTTTCTATAAGTACAGAAAAAACATTTGATATAGTAGCTAAGCTATATAATATTTAATTGAATGATCTACTAAATAATACTTTAACTGGAAAGGATATAGTATTTATTACTAATTTACTCTCAAATATATAAGTACTTATACTACTGAAGCTATTTTCTTATCTTTCACCTATAATTGCATCAATTATTAAGTTAATGACTAACCTTAAAGCTGCATTTCATTTGTCTGTACTTTGAACTTTAATAGATAATTTTAAACCTAAAGTATAATGTATTTACTATAATGCAGTTATTGATAAAAAGCAAGTAATTGTAATAGTAGATAGTAGAGCTCCCTCAAATATTATATTAAGTTACTTTGCTAAATGTCTTAGTATTAAATCAGGTATTGATTGTTTTAATATATATGGAACTGCTAGTAAAAAAACAACAACTGCTTTAGAAGCTTATTTTACTATTTCAATTAGACTAGGAAAACTTACTTTAATATTTTCAGCTGTAATACTTAATTCTTCTTTTTATGACTTTTTATTAGGAACTGATTTCTTTATTCAATATAATATTTATATAATGTTTGATGTAGACTGTATGTCTATACTTGACTATCTAATTCCAATCTATTATAATAAAGATAACTTATAGTTTTTATAGTAGAAACGCATAAAAAGAGTAGTAACTATATCTAATAGAATTGTTTTTTAAATAATACTAGTAAAGCAAATAGTAATAAAATATTATACTAAAAAAAAAAAATATATATAAAGAAACTAAATCTAAACTACAAAAAAATATTATTAACTATATTATATTAATATCTTTAATAAATTTAATAGATAAAAATAAAAGAATTATTTATTATTAAGATATTTTTTTACTATTTTTGCTAATAGTTGCAATAATACTACCAGAAACCCAAAAAATTATTAATACTAAATTATTAATATAAATTCCAGCTGATAAATATGGAATTATCTTCTTTATAGAATAAACTACTTAATAGAAACCTGTTGTACTTCCAGGAATATTAGACTCAGATTATATAAGCAATATATTACTATTAATTGTAAACTTAATATCAAAACTAATTAAAATAAAAGCAAATTAACAATTTGCAAAGTATTAAATATTTAATAATTTGGAAGTTAATAATATTAAACTATTTAGATTACTATCTGATATTAGCCTAGAAGAGAAAACTAATAATCAACCAAAGATAGCTTTATATCTTATACCAAGATTTGACTTAACAATACTAAATGAAATATAACAAAATTAATTTCTAGAATTATTAAATAAGTATAAAGAAATATTTTCTAAATCTAATACTGACTTAGAACTTATAACAGATATCAAATATACTTTGAATATAGAAACATCTTTACTAATAGCTCAAAAGCCATATTGGAAATCCCAATTAAAACTTGCTATAGAATAAGAAAAAGTTCAAAAACTATTAAAAGCAGGTTTAATTATTCCTTTACAGTTACTATAGAGAAGCTCTTTAATGATTGTTAAAAAAAAATGAATTTAACTAAGTAGTAATAAATTATCAAAAGTTAAATAAGGTAACTAAATATAATATATACTTATTATCACAAATAAATGATACTATAGATTGTTTACATAGTGCAAAGTTCTTTTTAGCAATAGATTTAATCTTAGGCTATTGGCAAGTAGGAATGGATTCTGCTGACTAGGAAAAATGTGCATTAATTACTTTTAAAGAACTTTTTTAGCCAACTTGTATGCCTCAAAAATTATCTAATACTTCTACTACATTTTAATAATTAATAAATAATATATTAACTGACCTTAAATTAACATGTATATTTATTTATCTTGATAATATAAATGTATTTTCAAAGACTTTTTTCAATCATCTTAATAATTTAAAGTTAGTTTTTTAATACTTATATAAAAAAAACCTAAAACTGAAATTAAAAAAGTATAGTTTTTTCAAAATCAAAATAGAGTTTTTAGAATTTAAAGTTATAAAATAAGGTATATACCCAATTCTACAAAAGATTGAAGCTGTAAAAAAAATGGTTGCTTCTACAAATTTTAATAAAGTGCAGGTATATTTAGGATTTATAGGCTATTACTACTGTTTTATTGAGAATTTTTCTAATATTACTATACTATTATTTTGATTATTAAAAAAAACATTCAATTTATATAAACAAATCAATGTCAATCTGCTTTTGAAACGCTCTAATAAAAACTGTTAGAAGCCCTAATACTAAAATATCCAGACTTTACAAAACTATTTACTATATAAACTAATGCTTCAATTACAGTAGTAGAAGCAATATTAAGTCAGCTTGATAGTGAAGGATATAAACACCCTGTTGCTTTTACAAGCAAAATAATAAATAAATATAAATAAAACTATATAATCACAGAAAAGAAATGTCTTGCTATAATATATACATTAAAAGCATTTAAATCCTATATTTATAGAACCAAGTTTACAGTAATAACCAACCATGTTGCACTAAAATGATTAAATAATATTTCAAACCCAGAAGGTAAATTAGCAAAGTAGTCATTAAAGTTATAGTCCTATGATTTTGATATTATCTATTACCCTAGAATTAAACATAAAAATGCAGATGGGCTAAGCTAGTTACTGATTGTAGCTACCACTTTACCAGAAGATGATTTCTTTTTTGAATATTTAGCAAAACCTAAACAATAGCATAAATTAAATTCAGCCTAACAAGTAACAATAAAAAAATTAGCTGAAAATATAATAATAACTGATAAAAAAATATTTAAACAAACTATAAAGGGATTGCTTTTCTACATTTGCCCTAATTAAAGAATAAGTATATGTTTTAGATTTCACATAAAAATATGTAGTTATTCTGCATTTAAAAAGACATATAAAACTACAAGAAATCATGTTTATTGGGAATTAATGGTGTTTGATTTAGAAGATTATATATAAATATGTGAGGTATATTAAAAAGAATAAGGTCAAATATGTTTTACTAATTATAAACTTATTTTTTCTAATTATGTTTTTATACAATAAGTATTGATATGATATAGCCAATAGAACTACATATAACTAAAAAAGGAAATTAATATATGATTGTAGCTATAAACCACTTAACAAAGTAGATTAAAGTTGCTATATTACCAAGTATGTTAGGTGCTTAAGTTGCTTTGTTTCTCTTACATGGTGTTATTAGAAAACATAGCTGCCCAAGCAAAATTCTCTTTGATAATGCTTCAAATTTTATCTTCTTAATATTACCACACCTATTATTAAAAATGTTAATTTGACATACTACAACCACTTTATACCATCCAAAAACCAATAGTATAGTTAAATAAGTAAATGGTACACTAGTAAAAATACTGCAAAAGTTTTGCTATAAATATTAATCTACTTGGAATGAGTATTTAGATACTGCAATTTTTGCCTATAGAGTAATATATTATAAAACTATAAAAACAAGCCCATTCTGTGCACTTTATAGTAGAGAACCAAATCTTTCAATAAACATTGCACTAATATCTAAGCTCTCTTACAATAACTATTCCTTATACTTTAGAAAGTTGACTAAAGCTATTGCTTTAATGCAAATGAAAGCATACTGCAATGCTGCTACAAAGACAATCAAGGTATATAAATATAATAATTGAATATAAGTAGCAGAACAGAAGTATCAAATTAATAATTTAGTGCTAATGTATTCCATATATAATAAGCCTAGAAAGACAAAACTTGCCTTAAATTAGTTAGAATCTTATTGAGTTATAAATATTAATTTCAATGATACTTATACTATTCAATTAGAAAAAAATGGAGACATTGAAACCTACATATATACTAAGTTCTTAAAGTTATATAAACTATGCTAAAACTATTAAGAGTTATTTTAACCTACATAGATATAAAAATAGACTTACTTTTTTACCCTTTTTTAGTTACTATTTATAGACACAAACAAAAATATATATATATATATAATAATTTTTACAGAAAAATAGAAAGTATAGATATAATAGTTACTAAGAAGAAGGTCTATTCTGCCTTTTAGGCAGTTAATTACTTGAATTCTCCCTGGAAGCTTAGCCACCTTAATACTAAGGCAATATTTGTTTAAAATCAGGAATAGGATTATGCACACTTAAGTAAATACTTTGCTTTAAATCCAATTCTTAATCTACATTTGACCTAAGTATCTAATCCCAATCACAAACAGTTAAGTATAAAACTGCTAACCTTGAAAGTAATCCTTATCCATCACTTGCACTGTAAGTTTAAACTGGTAAAGAACTACAATTGTGACAAAATGCTAGCCTAGATCTTAGAGTTTCAACCCTAAAAGAATCACAAGTGCTTTTGGCAATAGCTGACTGCTTGGCAGTAATTTTTTGTTAGATTTGGGCTTTATGCTCTGCATAAACTTTTACCTAAGATGCGTTGCAATAGAATATACAACTAGTATCCAGATGGCCAACCAAAGCAAGGGTTAGAGCCACACTCTTTATATCATACTATGCTCAAAAGTTATTATTGGGTATAGTTATCTTAGGATCTTGATAAAAAACTTTGTCAAAAAACGCTCCAATTTGCAGATTTTAATGTAGAAAATCAGCAGTAAGTATCCAATCAATTGCATAGAATATTGCCCAAAACTTTACAAAGACTACTTTAAAAATAATTTCATATTAGGTTACTTCAAAAGGAAAAAAAGGGAAGTGCACCAAGTAAAAAAGATGATATAGAGCATTTGTAATAGAAAAACAATCCTGCCATAATACCAGAACTATTATTGCCTTATAAATGATATGAAAAAGAGATAAAAATCTACTGCATTTACCTAATTAAAACTCTTAGTAAATTGCAAAATAAAAAGACTAATATGGTAATACTTTAATCTATAGTAATTGGGCTTTTTTGCTTGACAATATTTTGAAATTAGGATTTTTTCAAAAGCCAGTTTACTACAGCTTCTGCAAAGTAGTAATAAATTTATAAGATCAAGCCACAGTTGGTACAATCCCCTTTTCTAGGTTTTTTCTCTTAGTTAAACACTAAATAATTAGCATAACTAACTACGTCCATAAGCAAATGCAAGGCAATAGTTATCTTAGCTTGATTATTTAGTTGGTTAGACCAAAAATTGTATAAATCTTTCATAAGAAAAAAATAATTGAAAGTATAACTAAGAGCAATTTGGTTCAAAACATCCTTGATTTTGGAATTAGTAAGGGGCTTAACTTTGATATAAAGCAAAGTAATATTAAAAAGCTGCCCCAGATAGTCTTGAAATATCTTAGGGTCAAGATATAGCACTTTCTAGTAAGTGCTGCTATAAAAGAAGGCAAACAGAGCCCAACAATCATTACAATAATTCACTAGGTTTAGATAAAAGGCAAATGTCCTTATTGTGAAGTTTTTTTTATTAAGGCAAACTTTGGAGAGCTTAACATTATTCTTTTTAAAAATTTGAGTCATATCTTTAATGTAGTATTTTATAAGTTGGTCACATATTTAAGTATTACTTCTGAAAATCTTTTATTGATATACGTTTTATAAATTTATATTTTGAAATACAAATTATAATAGAAATTAAATTAAATTTCTTATTTATTTTGAGATATAGTCTATCCATAGGTAGGGATATGTGATATAATCTGGATATACTATAACTTAAGCTGATATACAATACTTTAGTTAGTATATTAGACTTGAATACTTATTGTTTTAATTATATATTAATATTGCCTTTTTTATAATTGATATAAAACTAAGTTAAAATAATGTCTCCTTTATTAGAAGTTAAATTGCTAGAATATCTAATAATACTGACTTACTATTAAAACAAATCTTTAATTGAAACTCTTTGATAATACTGTCACTGAGTTATCAGTGTAATAAGTATTGTTTTCTAGAACAATTTATCAGCTATTTGACTTGCTTTAGAGACAATAGTTACTTTTATCCCACACAGCCTACTTGACTTTTTTATAAGCAAATTGGACTAGCATGCTATGAAAGTACCTTTTTTGCTTTGAATAATAACTTTTACTTATCTTACTTTTATATTACTATATTTGATATCTTTGAGATTTTAAAGTATAATAAAGCTAAGGCACTTAGCCCTAACTAAACTAAATAGTAAAAATTCTATGCCACCTTTAAAACAAGCCTACCAATTGCTATAACGCTCATCTATTTTGACCAGACCTTATAGAAATTCCTAAAGCACTTACCTTATATCCAAGTTTTAATCAACTAAGTTACTGCCTTTCAATAGCTATTTAGTAAAACTTTAACAAATAGCTTAATTAAGAAGTTTTTATTAAATTAATACTTATTTGAAATTTTAATATAGAAATTAATAATAACTAAATTATTTTTTTATATTATTATTAAATATATATAATATATTAATATCTAACTTTAAATTTTTAAAATAATAATAATTAATATAAAAATTATAAGCTAATAGCTATTTATATTAATATATTAATATATTATTATAAATTTTAGACTTAGTAAATTAATATTTATTAGTTTAAATAATTTTTAATATTTAATTAATTACTTTAAATATAATTACTTATTTTTAGTTGTATTTGTTACTTTTAAATTCTAAATAAGTTAATAATTTGATTATTTTTAAATTAAATATTTGCCTTTAAATTTAGCTTTATAATTAAGTTTATTTATTAACTTTGGTGCTTAATATAATACTATTATATAGTTTTTTTAATTTATTAATAATTTTTAGCTTAAAATTCTATATATTAATTTAAATTTATTAATTTAAATATATTAATTATTATTTTTATTATATATATAAATTTATAATTAAAATATTAATATATAGTAAATATTATTTTAATATATTAAAATTTTATTTATAAGCTTTTAATTATACTAAAAATATAATGAAAAATACTTGCTTAAAATATTTACTAATTATATAAATTTAATATTTTAATAAGTTTATAAATATTTAACTATATTTTTTAAGTTTTTAATTTAAACTAATAATAGTTTATAATTTATTTTTTTTAAAAAAGTAAATTTTTTTATAAATATAATTAAATTTTATTAAAAATTATTAAAAAAGTGTAATTAGTAAATACTACTTATTATTTATAAATTTTAATATATAATATATTAATTATGCAGTTAATATAAAAGTTTAGAGGAAAATAAAAAAGTAATAAATTAGAAATTGGATTTTAATTAATATAAAAGTTTAAAAAAAAATAAAAAAGTAATAAATTAGTATATAAGAAAAAGTAGTATATACTAAAATAAATATTTTATCTTACTTATTTTTATTTTATTATATTTTATTAATTTATTGTTAATTTTGCTCTATATACCTATTTTCATATTTATTTAGACTTTTACTTTTAGCTTAACTTTAAAGTTATTAAAAATTATAGTAATAAAATTACTAATTTAAAATTAGCTGTATTAAAGGTATAGTTAAGTAAATTATTTTAAAAGATATAGTAATACTTATATGAGAATAACTCTATAAAAAATAATTATTAGTAAAAGTTTAATAGCTTGTTAAAAGCCTTACATTATAAAGTATATTAATAAAACTTTTAGCTTAAAATAACAAATAGAAAAAAAATAGTAGTTAAATAAATAAAGTATAGTAGTTGTAATTCTAAGAAGCTTTATAAGTAGTATAAAGCAAATATAAGATACTTAAAAACTTTAGTAAAAGTATAAAAATATAATAAAAGCTAGAAATATTTATAGTTAGGATAAGTTATAATAAAAATTTCTAAAAAAAGTAATAGTATTATATTAAAAAGAAAACTACTAAAAGATTAACAATAGAAGAAAACTACTAAAAAATTAGTAATAGAAAAAAATAACTATAAAAAAGCTAATAAAAAAAATAAGACATTTAGCTACTTATTAAAGAGCTAAAATAATTACTTAGTTAAATCTAATACTCAAGCTTATCTTTGATACTAGAAATTAGAAAAGATAGTTTTAATTAATATAGTATATATATATTATTATAATAATATTATATTTTTACTACTTTATAGTATAATATTTTTTATTTACAAATTATAAATTATTATTATATTAAAATTAAATTAAATTTTATTTTAAATTTTATATATTTTTAATATATTTTATATAGTTAAAAGTTTTAAGCTAAAAAAATTTTAACTCAAAACTAATTTTTAAAGTAAAAATAATATAAATAAATTATTTTACTAATTAAGTAAATATTTAAAAACTTTTACATTTACTAATTTTTTTTTAAATTTGAAAATTTTATATAAAATATTTTAATTATTTTAATTAATTTAATTTTTAAATTAAAAATTTTTATTTTTATTTTTTACTAAATTTAAATATTAAATTTTATTATTTAGTTTTTTATAACTAATTATATATTATTTTTAAATTAAAAAATCTAAATTATGTATATAATATTATATTATATATATAAAGTTAATAATATTTATTTTATTTTAATTTATTTATAAATTTTAAATAAATTTTATTAAAAATTAATTAAATAATTGATAATGTAATTTGTTTTATTTTAAAATACTCTAGCTATTAATATTATATAAATATATATTATTTAATTATAATTTATAAAAGTTAATTTATTAGAATATTACTGTTAAATTAAATTAAATTAAATTAAATTAAATTAATAATTTAAAAGTAATATTAATTAAAGCTTATAACAAAAAATAATTATTTTCTAATTTAAATAACTTTTAATAAAATTTATTTTACTTTAATAAGCTAGCAAACTTTATATGAAATTTTTATTAAAGTGTTTTAAGTTAAATTTTAAAGTAACCACTTTTTTCTTCTATTTTAAGCATATTTATACACTTTTACTCCTCTGTTTTATATCTATAAAAAAGCAAATTTTTATTAAATAAAAACTTAAAGTTAGATAAATTAGCTTTAAAAAGCTGAAAAATAAATTAACATTATTTTTTATTTGTATTAGTTAAATGTTTAAGCCTAATATATAAATATTTTTAATAAAATTTTTAATAAATATCTTTGTTTATTAAGATAGTAGATCTCTTGCTCTAATCTAAATTAAACAATTTATAAAATTTTAAATAACTCTAAAACTTTATAAATACTTTATTTTAATAATAACTTATATATTTATTCCTCTATAAAAATGGTTTGCATTTTGATTTATTTACTTATAAGTTGTAGGCTTTTTAAAAACTATAGCTTATAAGCTAATAATTAATATATAAATAAAGATAATATAGTAAATATATTTATATTCCGAGTATAATCTATTCTTCTAAATTAACTAAGAATAATTTATTTATCAAAGTAATGAGTTTTCTAGATCCAGGGTCACCTTATTGTTTTTTTAAAGTTTAATTGTTTTGTTATTGCTAACTAAAATTAAATTTCTCTAAAATTTATAAACTAATCAACTTATACTATGTATTTAATAAAATTGGGATCTAAAATAATTAGATAATTAGTCTTACTAAACACTTATTTATAATTTCTCATATCTTATTAGGTAGGCAGCTATAATTTGGCTTGTTTTTACTTACTGAGGAACAAAGCAGTCACCCTTCTAACTTTATCTCACTTAGCTTTTTAGCTTAAAATTCATTTTAAGAAATTAAGTCCCTTTTCCAATTTATATTAAGAATTTTTGTAGCTTTATTTATATATTTAAGTTAAAATGGAAACTGAAACTGAAATTAGCAATTACTCTGTAAAAGAAGATAGAGGTAAGAAATGAATTTAAAGCTTATTTTTTATTTTATACTTTGTTTATAGTATAACTTTTAACTAATTTTATTTTTATTATGCTTTCCATAATATTTCTCATTTAGAATCAGAGCATCAAGGAGCTCCTGAAAGCATTTCGGATCAAAATCAAATTGAAGAATTCAATTCCCCAACGAATGAAGGTAAAAAAAACAATTTAACACCTTTTCCTCGGAGAATAATGAGAGACAATCTATTCCACGAAATGATTCCCGAATACGATTTAGGGATACCAGAAGATTCAGACGAAGAGAGAAAGATAGAATTTTCTGCAAGAGAGCGCTATTTCTACGCTATGGACGATGAAAAAGAGCTGACCTCTCCAGAAATTGAAAATGCAAAGAAACAGAATATTTCCAAGATACCACAACTTAGCAAGAACAAGGCTAAACCTCAATCTTCTCAAAGTAATTTACCTATTTCTACTTCGCAACTATTATTTGGAAGACCCAATTCCGAGGCCACTAATACGCAACCTGGCAAAGCGTCAATTTATCCACCTGTAATTTAATTGCTTATTGATTTAATTAACAGAATGTAAAATAGATTGCCGATAATTCTGTTCCTGAGCTGAAATTTAACCCGGTATTTTAAATTAATTGTATAAAACATTAAAATATTTTAGCCTGAGAATAATGCTGATTTCCCACCACTTCTTCAACAAGATTTGAATCTTCCTAATGAACCTACCACCAACAAACCTTCCAACAGCCAACCTTCCGCTGCTCAATCTTTTACTAATCAACCTCCCACCAATCAACCTAGTAAGAAAAAGAATAAGAAGGGCTCGAAACAGAATTCGAACCAAAATCAAAACGACAACCAGAACTCAAATCCGAACCCAAACAAATCTAAATCAGGTAAAAATAAGGCTAAAAACTCACGTCAAAATGGGTTTAATCAAGATAGAAAAAATAAGAAGCAAGCGCCTTACTATCATGATTTTGATGGTGATTTATAATTTACCAGCATCCTACTTTATCTCAAATGAATCGTTTTTCTATTTTTGCTATTTACATTTTCATATTTTTTATTAATTTTAATAACACCAATTTTATTTTTTAAATTTTGGGTGCACTTCTCTGTACCGGATTGATAGGAAATTTAGTTTAGTTAGGTATTTTAGCCTTTTCAATTTGTAATATATTTTTATTGTATTAATGGAGCTACAAAGCTTTTGGATTTTTTATTAACCTTACAAATCAAAAAATAGAAAAAAAAATGTACTTTAGATATTAAACTTTCATTTAATATAAATGCCATATTTTTTGCTGTGTAGATATCTTAAAAATTATAGAGTTATAAAAATGAAAATAATTATTAAATAGGTGATCAGCTACTTTCAAAAGTAGATGATTTCAATTTTAAAAATTAAGCTGATGAACTAGCTAAAAATAAAAAATTATATTTATTTGCTTTTTATATTGAAAAGCATATAATATTTAGTGTATTCCACCAAAAAAATATAATATTTTAAAAGGTAAATATTACTTTTAAAAGTATACTAGCCATTATATACTAATATACACCTTTGAAATTTTATATATTAATACATATTTAAATATTTTTAGCTCTTATTTATAATTTTCTAGAATATATTATAATAATAATAATATAAATATAATTGTAATATAATTTTGAATATACTATACTTTAAGCTAAAATTATAATATTTTGGCTAATATATTAGATTTAAATACTTATTACTTCAACTTTATACTAATATAAAATTTTAAAAATATTATAAAATTAAGCTATAATATTATCTTTTTACTAAAAGTTATTTATTAAAAAGTTTATTAATACATTTACAGACATTAGAAAGCACTTGCTAACAAAACTTTTTTAATAATTATTAATAAAAAATAAATTTATATATAAAGTTATTTATTTTTATTTATTATAATAAATGATAAACTAGTATTAAATACTTTTAAAATTTTAAAAATTTTTACTACATATTTATAAATTTATTAAAATTTTAATTTTGTTTAATTATCAAGCAGTTTAAGCAAACTTTTTATAAACTTTTTATTTTTAAATTTGTTTTAAAACTATCTTAATTTAAATTAATTAATATATTTTTTTAAATTTATATATAGTCAGTATAAATTAATAATAATTAATATTTTAAATTAATAAACTTAGTATTAATATTAAAAAAAACTATAATTTAAAAAAACTAAAAATAGTAATAAAAATATAATTTATTGAAATAAAAAAAAATTTAATAAATAGTTCTAAACCTACTAAATTCAATATACTAATTAAATTTATTATATAAATTACTAGTATATTTTAATAGTTGCTTTATAGTAAGTATATTAAAAAAATTAAAATTCTTTAACATAAAAGCTTTAAAGTATATAAAAGTTTGGTATATTTATCTAAATTTTATTAAATTAAAGCCTAAATATTCTTAATAGAATTAAGATCAAGTAAGTAAAATAACTATTTAAAAATATTAATTTTTTTTAATATGTAGTAGTAAAAGTAGCTTTATAAAATAATACTTTATTATATATTAAAATAGTATAGTTAATTAAATTTTTTATTTTTTTAGTAAAAATAATATAATATTTATCTAATATTTTAATATAGCTATTAGCAGTAACTAAGTTATTTATTCATACTAATTTTAGCTTACTAAATATATTTAGCATACTATATATATTAAATTTAAATTCTCCAAAATAGTTATAATTATTATAAATATTAGAATTATAAACTAATGCTTATTTAAATCAATATATCACTTTATTATTATAAACTTTAAATTTAATAAAATAATATTTATCAGTCTAAAAATATACTATTGAAAACTTTTGATCAAAATTAAGAAAATATTTAAAATATTGTAAATATTAACTAATTACTTTAAATATAATTACTTATTTTTGACTACTCTTATAGCTTTTAAGCTCTAAAAAAGTTAATAATTTAAATTTTTCTTAATTAAATATTTACTTTTAAATTTAGTTTTTTAGCTAAGCTTATTTATCAGCTTTAGTGTTTAATATATTATTATTATAAAGCTTTATTAATTTATTAGTAATCTCTAGTCTAAATTGTAGTACTTATCTTTTAAGCTTTATATTAAGTATTTTTCTAATATTATAACTATAAGTTTTAATAAATATTAAACTTATTTTTAAAATTTTTGCTATAGTATTTATATTTATACCTTATTTAATTATATTAATAATGGTAAGCTTTTATTTTTCTAGTTATAATTTTATATACCATTTTAAATTTTTTTTTTTTTATTTAATAAATTTTAATTTTTTAAGTATATAATAATTATTTTTTAATATGTATATAAATTTGTAATTAAAATATATATATAAATATCAAATATCAGATTAATATATTAACTTTTTATTTATAAAATTTTAATTATAATAAAAATTAACATTTTAAAAAAACATAATAAAAAAAGTTTGCTTAAAGTACTTAATAATTAATTAAAATTAAAATTTTAATAAATTTATATATATTTAGCAAAAATTTTTATAATTTTATTAGTATTTAGTACTAGCTTATTATTTATTATAATAAAAAAATTTAGAAGTAAAAAAATATATATTAAAAGTTTTTAAAAAAGTTTAATTAGTAAGTATTTGCTAATATTTATAAATATAGTAAAAATTATTTAATAAGTTTTAAAAATAGCTAACTTAAAATATTTATAATAAAATTATTTAGTATTAATTTAAAGAAAATTATTAATAACTTAAAATATATATTAAACTATATACTTAATATAGAAAATTTTATAAAAAAACCTATAAATACTTAAATATTTAATAATTATATTATATAATAATATACTATTTTAGCTTATTTATTTGATAAACTATTTTTAAATTTTTATTTTTATAATTTTATAAATTTTTTTAAGTTTAATAAAAAAATTAAAGCTAAACTTATATTAAATTTTTAATATTAAGATTTAAAAAAATATTTAAAAAAGTGTTTAAAAAACTAATTAAACTATATTATAAATTTAATAAATAAGTATAATTAGTATATTATTTATTTTTTTAATTTTTAATAATAAATTATAATAATAAAAAACTAAAAATTATATATATATATATTTAATACTACTATAACTTATTTTAGTATTTTATTATTATTATATTTTCTTTATTATTATATAAATATGATATTTTAGTTTAGTTATTTTATTTTTTTTATTTTTAGATATTAGCTTAGTATTTTTATTTTATTATTAATTATTTAATTAATTTTTTATCTACTATATTTTAATTTTTTAGTAAAGTTAATATTATTTTTCTAATTTTTTTATTATAAATACAACTTTTATATAACTTATTATAAATATTTTATATAAAATTTTAAGTCTTTAAAAAAGCTTAAATATTAAAATTAGTTTTTATTTAATATTTTTTTAAATTTTAACTATTAAGTAGTTAGTAAAAAACCTTTATTAAAAAGTAATAAATTTTAAAAAAAGGCTAATTTAAATTAACTCTTTATTAAATATAACTAATAATACTTTTAGTTATATTAAAGAAAAAAGAAAATAATTACTAATTTATTTAATATATTATTATTATTATATATTTTTTTAAAATATTAATATAAATAAAAGTAAATAATTAAAATTAAATATTTTTTATTATATTTTATTTTATATTTTATTATTATATTATTTAATATATATTTTAACTTATTTAATATTAATAAATAAATAATTATAAAATTTAGTTATAAATATTAAATATACTTATTTTATTAATTATTAATTATTATAAAGTATTTTTTATTAAAGTTAATTTATTAAACCTTTATATTTTAGATTTTTTTAATAAAGTATACTATTGTACTTTTATTTAATAAATTGAAATTTTTACTGATATAATTTAATAAAATATTAGAAATAGTAGTTTAAAATAAAGTATATATAATTAGAACTAGTAATTAAAGTAGTTTTAAACTATTTTTTAAAATTAAAATATTTTTATAAATACATAAATTAGTAGTAAAATTAAACTTAATATAAAATTTAAAAAAGCTTTAACTAAATTAGGTAATTTATATTTAATATAAGCTATTTATAATAATAAAAATAATAAAATTAAAAGTTACTAGTTTAGTTAATTTTAATTAGCAAATTATTATTATAGTATACTTTTTGTTAAAATAGTTTAAGTAATTTTAGTTAAAATATTGAAGGATATTTTTTTGTTTTTTTTAATCATTATCTATAATAATAAAAGTTACAACACTTTTTTAAATTTTACTATATAGGTAGCTTATATTTAATAACTATATAAAAATATTATAAAGTAGCTACTAACTAGTACTAATATAATAACTATTTTAAATATTATAAAAAAATACTATTCTAATAAAAATAGCCAATTCTATTATATAACTAATTATATTTAGTAATAATTGAAGGTAATTTGATTACAACTATTTATATAAAATTACTTTTTATTAATAATATTAAATTTATATAATTAGCTTTAAAAAACTGTTATACTATCTTGATTTAATATTATACCTTACTATATAAAGTAAAAATAATTTAATAAATATAATATAAAAATGTTATTTTAACTAAATGTTATAGTTAACAAGTAATTTAAACTATAATTTTATTAAAAATATTTAACCAATGTTAAAAATTGGATTTTAATAGTTGATACTAATAAGTTATAAAATTTTATATTTTAAATATCTGAAATAATATTAGTATATTACAATTAAAAAAAATACAGATAACTACTGTAATTACTTCAATAAATTAAACGGTTATAGAATTAAATATAAAAATCTTTCAGTCTACTGTAAAAAGCTATATTAACTTGAATAAATATATTATTTAATTTTAAAAATGATTAATTTTATTTATTTATACTATTTTCATTATAAAAGTAGACACCGAATAAAAAAAAATATTTATTTATTTATTTAAATGATAAATACTTCATATATATATATGCTCTATTTTTATGGTTACAATATTCTATTATATAGGTACCTAAAATAGATAAATATTTTAAGGTACAATAATATCAGAAATATTTATATGTCATCCTCTTTTTTAAAATTGCTGGTTTTTATTATTCTACAACGTCGAGATAAAAATTTTAAAGGGATGATAGTTATTTCCGAAGTAATACTACCCCTTTAAAAGTTAAGTGCTTTATAAACGAAATTAAGCACAGTATAAGTAAAGTATAATTACAATTTTTTCCAATTTCATCGAGCGTATTATTAAGTAATCCATTTTGAAAATATGGATCAATTACTTTAGTAGCTATTCAATCAGTCATTAGCAAAAGTAAAATTGAACATATTTATCAAAACAAACGAATAGCTATTGATAGGTAAGTTGTAAAAATTGTCATTATTGTTGTTTTTTATTATGTAGATGAGATACGGAAGCGAATATAGCTGCTGTAAATGAAAGATAAAGAAATTTATTAAATTATGATGTAGTTAATATTAAGAGTGTACTTTTTACATATAGTTAAATAAATGGTAAATTGAAACGACGTAAATTTATCAATTAAAACGTTAGATTGGAATTCGGAATTACTATCAGTTTCAAGTAATACTTATTTAAGAACTAGGACCCGTACAACTTCGATTATAACTTTACCGTTATATTTTAGGTACACGTACTATACCTGGTAGTACCGTACCAATTGTTTAATTAAAAGTACTAGTTCGAAAAGTTGTGTGTACACCGCTATAGAAATACTACGTATTCTTTGAAGAACCTCAAAACTTTTGGTGTAGGTACTTAATTTCTTAAAAAATTAAACTTTAGGAAATAACTTTTTCGTATTAATAGCTCCAAAATAATTTACGCTTTTTAACTTATCATCATGCCTAAAGTTATAGTTAAAACAAGTTGATCTCATGATACACCTCTAATTACCATTTTAGTTAAAAATTAGAGAAATAGGACAATTTTTTCGAACTTAAATCAAAAAGTTTAAATGAAATTTGACGTTCATTAGATCATAATTTTTTTTTTAAAATTTAAAATTAAATAGTTATAAAATTTTTATTAAAAAAATAACTTCGATGATCTACCAACAGTTTAACATTTTTTGAAAATGTAGTTCAGTAACAGCAAGCTAAAGTTAAAATTTTGAATTCTCTAAGGTACAAGTTGTTTATAAGCTTCTAAAAGTGATAACGTTATCTTTCTATTAAGTTGAACTTTGTACACGAGTTCGAAGTTTGCATTAAAGTTTAAGGTTTTAATATCGAAATAGTTAAAACAAGTATTACGCCTTTAACTTGTATTTAAAATATTTTCAATTTATGCTACCGAACGTTAGCATACACTTTTATAACGTGATTTAAAATCTATCTGGATAATTACGACGGACTTTATTTCCTACCAACTACTTAAAAACTATATATTGTTAATCTATCGCTTCATTAGTGTTATATTAGCATTTATTATAATTCCTTTAAACTATAGTTTACTTGCCCTTAATTTTTTATTGAAAGTATCTACGTCAGAATCGATTCGTTTAAGCATTGCTAATAAAAACGAATAATAAACCCGATGCTGCCTATACTAAGTTATATTTGAAACGAATCCTTCATTAAATCTACTGACTATTTTCAGGTTTACAACTTTCAATTAACTTTTTATCCAGATAAATTCAAAATTTAATTGTGCTTATAAATTGTCTATTAAAGAACGTTTATTTGTACCTAAAAGTTATTATAAGTGTGTATAACGATTGGTTAAAATTCAGAATTTATATTCTGCATTAATTTTTATTAAACTTAAAAAACTGGGATTAAGAGTGGTTTATTTTAGGAATAAATTATGGGAAAAGTTACTGAACATTTCAAAGTATGGGATACAACAGCTGGATCACGTAACAACTAAGTTGGAAGCGTGTATATAAGTGAACTGATTCTTTTATTATAAATAGTTGGAAGCGAGTTAACTTTAAAAATATTTCTACCGATTCAAGCTTTAAGTGTAAAGATGTTTTATAAGCTTGAACGTACCGAATTACAACCACCTACCGATATTGATATTAAATATGACGTTTTAAAAGTACTGAACGAAGTTGTTAGTACTATATCTATGCTCAGTGCCTTAATAATAATAGTAGCCCTTTCAGCACTAGGTAGGACGTTACAAATTTATTTGAAACTAACGTGTATACTTAACTTTAGGTCTCTACGACAGAAGGCTGGTCGACCGTATTTCTTTACGGCTCTGTTTCGCTATATCGGTGATTGATATTGTTCGTGCTATCGGGATGGTATTATACCTTCGTGTACAACAAGAAGGTCCAAGTTGTCAAGCTTCAGCAATGATTATACACTTCAGTATTCTGTCCCACATGCTGTTATCAGTTATGATCGCGTTGAATTTACAGTTAATATTTATGAACCAGATTCGCCCACGTCCTATATGGCATAGTATATACTGGTTCTTAGGTATTGGTTTACCTATAATTATTACTTTGATCGTCTTCTTCTTGGATGGGTTTGGTTTCGATACGATTGGTCAAGTGTGCTTTTATAGGAAGGTTTATGTACCAGAAGATAAAGGAGCTACTATTTTACCTTGGTTCGGTTTCCTACTTTGGAATATTATCGGTACAATTTACTGTTTAGTTATCGCCTGTTTGACAGTGTACCACCTCCGTGAGAAATCTAAACTTTTGAATAGCTTCTTCGACAAGAATGCGATCAAACCTGGATACCAAAACAAAGTTAGTAAAAAATCGATCGAACTCCTTATACTTCGTATCTGTTTCTACTGCGTTGTCCCACTAGTTACCCAATTTGGTTGTGTGTTAGGGTTAATATGGGAGCAGGTTTATGGGGATGCACCTTACTGGATCTCTTTAGTCGATGTAATCGGAACCAACTTATCGGGTGCTCTGAATCTGATTGGGTTTTTAGTTGACCCTGCTTTACGTAACGCATTGAGCTGCGTGTACCAAGATTTAACCAACACGGAAAGCGGTAGAGGTTTTGGAGATAGTAACGATTCAGTAGACGATGAAATCGATAACCGGACTATTTTCGAGAAACATCCGCACCCTTGGCTATGTAGAACTTTCTATTACTTATTAGTTGACAAGAAATTTTTGGTAAATTTATTAAGTTTATCGAAGTCTGGTAGTAGCGATGACCACCGGAAGTTGGATAAAGTAAACATGAAAACGATTGATCCGAACTACCATAAAACTATTGTTGAAAAGTTAAAGAAAGGTGATACGGTTGAAATTATAACTACCGGTACAAATATCGAACTTGAAATGACACCGACACTTAAAACTCAAGCTTCAACCGAAGAAATTACAACTACAACCAACACCGAAACAGGAGGTATAGACAGGTTAGAAATTCAAGAAGTAGATCAACTTGGAGACTTATCACCTAACTCTACTTGGCAACGTGCTATGTCACCACCTTACTACAGGCATACCAATTTATCTAACATCCAAGAAAATGCAAAAAACGGAACTTACCATGAACCAAGTGACATTGGATCCGAAGTTAACCTTAGACCTTTCACTCAAGCTACTACTGGTTTCGCTCTACCGAAACGAAGCTCCTACTTTAAATCGGTTAAGAACTTATAAGTTCCCTATTAATTTCTATTAATTATAAGATATATTTTAATTTTATTTCCTTTCTACCATCTCACTTTATAAAAATAAACTAAATCGTTTAACAGCCTATAGCTAGGTTTAATATATTTAATAAATTATTTTTATTGTTATGTAAAAGTAATAAATTTTATATTCAACAATTAATAATAAATCAATTATTATCTGGATCAAATACCTTTACCTTATTCTTTTATACATAAAACTTTTAAAGAACATCGTTTTATTTTAAATTTTTAGTATTAGAAAATAAGAATTTAAATATTTGTAGCTGGTATTTAAAAAACATATATACATAGGTATTCTATAGGGGATGTTCTTATAGTTTATATACCACTTTTAAAACTTAGAAATTTAAAGGATTTTTTATCTTAAAAATATATACATTTAAATTAATTTATAACATCAATTTTATATACTATAACTAGAAATTATTTAAATCGATCCAGCTTACTGTTTCTTTTTTTAAATTATTTATTAAAGTATATACTTATAGGAACATTTTATAGCAAAAAGATATATTTTTATAATTTAAAACTTATAATGTATTAATTTTATGTTGATAATGGTACATCTACTAATTTAAATTAGTATTTCTATTTAGAATTTTTTATTTTATATATGTTACCAATAAATAAACTTATCTTAAATTGAAATATAAACTGGTATAAAATTAACTAGATAATTAGAATATAAATATTTTAATTGTTCTTAATATTTTGAAATATTCACTTTCATTGTATTATATTTATCTAAATTATTGTATACCGAATTACTATAAAATTAAAAATATATACTGTAATAAATGCTATTTATTTTAAAATATTGACATGTTAACTTATAATTAGAATACAATTATAAATAAAGGGAGATGAATGAAGTTAATAAAAATAATGGTATACTAACCGATATAAAGGTACTAGCCGAGACTGGAATTCCCATGGCACCGGAAGGTAACATTACGTATCGATCACTGTTGTTAGTATCGGAAGCGGTATTAGTTGCTGTAGAAGTTCCAGAAGCTGTAGCACCGCCGTTACGGTTAGTTCCGCTGGTAATACTTGAGATTACTGAATCGAAGTTAGGTATCCCAGTTGCTGCTGGTATTAAGGTATCTTTGGTTCCTGTCCTAGAGTCGATAGACGAAACAAGTGAATCGATATTAGGTCCAGGTGCGGGCATAGCTACGACCGAAGTTGAGGCGTGAGATTCAGAGCTATGTTCTGCTGCTGGTGGAGTGTTATGCTCAGAATGATCTGCTTGGGCTTGAGTATTATGCTCAGAATGATCTGCTTGAGTTTGAGTAGTGGGTTGAACTGGGTTTGGTACTACAACTACGGTGCTGGTACTTACAGGTACCGGATTTGGATTAACTACTGAAGTTTGTGGAGGTGGTGGAGACTGTGGTGGTGGTGGTGGGCTATGATGAACCATCATATCGTTTACTATAGCACCTATAGGACTCTGAGGAGCTTCTTGAGCGTAAACTACCACACATTGACCTATACATGGGAAATTGGCAGCACTACCACATACTTGTACACAAGTATCGACTCTCTTATTAGCATCGATCTGACCGTAAGTGGTCGATAACAACCATGTACCTAACAGAACTATACTTTTAATCATTTTAGTGTATTATGATGCGTACTTAAATTTAAAATTGAAAACTATGAATCGAAGTTGGAGCTACTCAAGTTTTATAGTAATTTCGAGGCTCATCTTTTTTGTATAAGCCCTACTTTTTTCAGGATTCAAGCCATAACTGTGACCTCATAGGCTTTGAATCGATTGTCAAAATGTTTGATAAATACTAAAATAATACAACTATGCAAATTTTTATAAAACTTAATAAGCAGTTTAGATTGATTTTATTTTTGATTTACTTTACTTCATAATGATCTTTTTAGCATCATAATTCGAAGTTTGTTTCAAAATATACCTAGCAACAACCAACTAAAATTACTTTATTTATAGTTAAAAATTTTAAACTAATATTTATTCGGAGAAACTTATATATATATATCGTAATAAAACTATACTTCTATATTTATGACCAATTTGAGCTACTTATTCTACAACTTACTATATACGTCATTCAAAACATAATAATATATAAAACTTTTATACTATATTGTAAATTTTTGTAAACTAATTAATAAAATAATTTTAACGTTACTTTCTAAAATTACAATGTATTTATATAAGCTAGTTATTTAAATTTTTTAATTCTAATACTTTGTTTTTTTATTTTTTTAAACGCTAAGCATAAAAATAATACTTTACATCTAACGTTTCTAATCATAATATATAATTTAATGAATTAATAGAGCATATTCAAGTTTCAAATGGAATATTAAGTATATACAATAGATCTTTTTATACTAGTTAGCTGATCCAATAGTTCAAACTAAAGATATTTGAACATTTTCAGATGAGGTTCAATTAACTAATTTTGAATTGAGCATTTTTACAAAAGAAAACATTAATTGAGTATCACTATTCGTGTTAAATTAGTACAATGAAATATTTTATAATAAAAATTATCTATTACATATATAGCTATTTAATAGTTTAAACAAGAACAATGGTATTTTATTATTTAATAGATATAAACTTATTTAAAATTAGCAAGTAAATTTTTTTTAGCAGATTACATTTTATTTAAAAGTACAATATTTAAAAAGGCGATGTAGGTAAAACTATTTAAATTAACATCTTCGGTGTCAAACTGAAACTTAACGTCATAAACTTTAAACCACCTGGGTTACTACCGCTATCTAGCTTAAACCCTTCAACTAGAACTATATCGAACTCCTTAGCGCTATCGTACCTACGCCGATTGTACCCCTTTTTTAAACAGCTATTAACGCTACTATAATCCGGTGTAATACTATTACTTTTACTAGTAGGCTCCAACCGCTTTTTAACGTTAAGTACGATGTTCTGTTTCGAATCAATGTAATAGTTGGTATTGGTAGTTAACTTAGTATTAAAGTTATTTATATACAAATTCGATACATTTATCTCCTTATTTATATCTAAACTACCTTTGTTGTTAAATAATTTCGATTTAAACTTCCTACACAACGCTTTTAATGTTTTGTAAGCTAATTTCTTTACCATCGTTCTAAAATATTGAAATCCTAACTATACCACTTCTCAAAAATGGGATGGCTTCGTTTTCGATTGTTCTAAACTTTGATAAAAATTTTAAAAGCTTTTTTTTATATAGGTGCAATATATTTATAATTATAAATTTCTTGTATATACTTTAAACCTATATTGTTAGTTAAGGGGTAGTATAAAGGTAAATTACAACTAAATGTCAAGCGGAGCTTAACTTTCTTTTATTTACCACAAATCCTTTGTATTAATTTCGTACAAAAGTACACTTGTGACAGCTTTAGGGGTAGACGGATAAATAATTTATTTGGTACAATACTTTTTAAAAAAAACTTAAAATGAATTGTTTCGTTAACTTTTCTATTTAACTACGTTAAGCGTAGTAATTGAAGGTTACGGTCGATATACGATCCAATATATAAAGGTGGGAAAAGAAGAGTTAATTTAAAAGTTGTATCCTATAGTATAGCTAATAATCAAGTTAACAATAAAAAGTAAATGCTAGCAATATTCACATTTTTAATATACGTTGTAAGCTTAAAGTTTATATAAAGTTAGTGATGTACGTTGTAGCTATCTTTGTTGTGAAAACGGTAAAAAGTAAGAAAAATAAATAATATATATATTACAATTCCTAGTAAGTAATTAGTAATTATACTTTATATTTGATTTAGTTAGTTAAAATTTTAAATATGGCTATATATATTGATTATTATGTTTAACATTGTAAAATAGAACTTATTATATTCGGCAGCAGATAGTTACTATTTTTTAAAAATTATAACGTTTTATTTTATATTGCTTATGTTTAAGCTAAATAAAATTTTAGAAACTTATTTTCTTAATATTTTTCTCTAAGATTAATATACATATATAACAAGCTTTATATTAAAAAAAAATGTTATTCAATTCACCGATTAATAGTTATTATTTTTAAAATTTGTATATTTTCCCTTTATTTTATTTTTAACAAAGGATTTTACCACAAATAAAAAAGGTGGTTCTAAAAACTTGTATATATATATAGCTATAATAACTATATATAAAACTATACTTTAACAAATTTATATTATAAATATAAGTATCAGTAACAAACAGAACTAATTTATATAATATAAGTAGGAAATATTAGAAGCTAAAATTGTGCTAAAAGGCAGTTGTACTATTAAAAATATTACTGAAAAATTTAGATGTTGTACTTTTAGTGTAATTAAATATAAAGAGAAAAAGTATTAAACTTAATGCTCAAGCTAAAAAACATAATTAAAAAAACTATAACATTTAATCAAATTGTAAAATATTTGTATATTTAGTTTAATAAGTCTAAATTTAATTTTACTTAATAAATAAATATGCTAAAAAAGGTATTATTTATTAATTTTAAATTTAATCTTTCATAAGGTTTTGAAAATAAGATATGGATTTTACTAACTTTAAAAAAGTAATAAATTTAAATTTAAAATAAATAAAAATGGCTTAATTAAAATATAACTATAACTATTGTAAAAAAAATAGATAATACTATTTAATTATATAAAGTATTTTTAATAAAAAAATTATCTAGTACTAGGAAAATTTTAAAAGGCTTTTATATATATTAATAAAAATATTAGAATTTAATAAGGTGTAAATATATTTAACTATATATACTTAGTTAAATTTTAAAGTATAAATTTACTTATTCTATTTATATTATAATAAATGTATTAAAAAATAACATAAAAATTGCTATTATAAAGCTTAAAGTAAAATAAAGCTATATTATTAAAAGTAAAACTAAAAGTAAATCTTTATTTTACCTTATTAATAATAAATATTTTAGTTTTACTTATATTTTACTATATTAAAATAAATATAAATATTTAAAAAATAAAAAGTATAAATTTTATAAAATATTTAAATTAATATAAAATTTCTAAATATAAATAATTTTATTCTTATTCTAATTTAGAAAATAATAGTAAAGTAGCAAGAAATAGTTTTTCAAAATTAATTTTAGTTATAGCAAATACTAAAAAAAGTTAATAAGTTAGTTAAAAATAGTTTAAATATTATAAATTTTAGCTATAATCAATAATAATATTATATAAAGTTAGTTAAAACCAATTAATTATATTAATTAATAAATATAATTAGCTTAAAAATATTATTAAATTAGCTAATATTAATAAAAAGCTTATAATTATTATTTTAAATTAATTAAAACTTTTATAAATAAATTTAATTAGTTTTTAAGCTTAATTAAAATTAGAGTATAATATTATTTATTTAGTTAATTTTTAATTTTAAGCTACATATAAAATAAAATTATATTAGTTAACTACAGCTTAAATTTTTAAAATTAAATTATAATAATAATAAAATTTAAACTTTAAATTTATTAAAATATTTTAAAATAAATTAATAATAGAGCTTTAATTTAATAATTTATTTTTATATTTTATTAATTATATATATTTAATACAAAAATATTAACTTTATTTATATTTTATAGTATATTATTAATTTTAATTTTTTATTATAAATTTAATATAAATAGTATAAAAAATATTAAATTAAAATAGTAATCTATTTTTAAAAATATATAGCTAATTTAAAAGCTAAATAAAGTAATTAAAAAAAAGTAAATATATCTTTAATAATTATATTAACTTTATTTTTTAATATTGTTATATATACTTATATTATTTTTTATTTATTTTTATAAACTTTAGCTATAATTAAAAGTTAAGTAAAAAGATATTAGATATGGTATTATTTAGTTTAAATATATATTTTTAAATTTTACTTATAATATTTAGCTTATTTAGTATAGTAAATACTAATTTAATTACTTTTTTTTTCTTTTTAATTTTTAATAACTTAAATTAGAAAATAATTATATTAAAAAATATTTTAGCCTAACTTTAGGCAATTACTCTTTTTTAATAGATTTTATATTACTTTTATCTAATTTTTTTACTAGTTACTCTACTTAATAATAATTAATTTTAGCTTTTTTAGCTTTTTATCTTTATAAATTTAATATATTTAAATTTAACCAAATTAGTAATTTATTATTATATTATAGAGCTTTACTTAAAATTAAACTAGTTTAAATACTAAATTTATATAATTTACTTTTTTAATTATATTATCATTTTTTTAGTTTTAATTAGCAATTTAACTATTATATTTTTAAAGTAACTATTTATAAATTATTTAATTTTTAGTATATTTTATTAAAATTTATTTATATTAAAAAAAGAATAAATGTTATTTTAAAAAGTAATAAGCTATTAGATAGCTTTTTAATTTTTAATTTTTAATTTTTTTTAAATATATAATAATATTTTTTATAAGTTATATTTAGAAAATAAAGTATACAATTTTATAGTATTATATATTTATAAAATTAATTAAATTTTAAATTAATTAAAATATAAATATTTTACTTTAATATTAAAAGCTTTATTTTAAAAAAAGTAAAGTATAAAATAAATATAAAGTTTTTATATTTAAAGTACTTTTTTTAAAAAAATTTAAAAAGTACTATTTAAAAATTAAAAATAATATATATTAATTAATAATATTAGACTTTTTAGCTAATATAAAAATAAAGCTTTTATACTAATATAATTTTAATTTTAGCCTAATTAAAAATGCTTAAATATAAAGAAAATTTTAAAAACTTTAAAAAAAATAATTTACAGTTTTTATAAACTATTTAAAAATATTAATAACTTATAAATTTATATTATTAGTATTTAATTTTATAAAATAGAGCAATATAATAACTATTAGTATAATTGAGCTAAAAAATATTATAAATAATTTTATTTTTATAATATTAATTTATTACTAAATTTATAAGAAAAATTTTAAAAAACTAGATTTATATTAATATTTAAAAAAAATATATTTTTTTAATTTAATTTTATAAATTAAATACTTTTTTATTTATTTTTAAAAAATTTAGTTACTTATTTAATTAAATTAGCTTTTAAAAAAGATTTATATATAATATTTAAAGTTATTAGTATACTATTATTTAAACTTTAATTAACTATTTTAAGATAACTAAAAAATTATAAATCTACTTTTTATATTAAAAATATATTATATAAATATACAAATTCTCTTTTATATTTAAAACTTTAAGTAAATAATAAATTTTAATTTAATTTTTAATTAAGGTTTACTTAAAACTTTGAAAAATCTATCTAGACTTTATTATATATACTTTAGTTTTTTAAATAATTATAAAAGTAGATAAACTTATTTATATTAGCATATTTTACCTAGCTTATTAAATTTCTTATATTTTTTTATTAAAAAAAAATTTTTTTTACTGCTAAAAAAGCTATTATATTTTTAGTCTTATAACCTTTCTAGCTACTCTATTTTCTAGTTTTTTCTTCTTAATAGTAGCTACTAGACTAGTTAATTAGTATTTAATTTTACTAAAGTGGTTTTTCAAAACTGAAAAATAAAATTTCATTTTTTATATTATTATTAAAATATAGTTTTAAGTAAATAAGTTATTAAATTAAAAGTTAAATTTAAAAAAAAAATTAAGTAATTAAATTAAAGCTAGCATCTGCTATATTTAATAATATTTAAAGCCCTTTTTCTTTTAACTATTGCTTTTATATATCTGTAAATTTATTTTTATATCATTTATATTTTTATTACCTTAACTAGTTTTTATAAAATTGAGTTCTTTATTTATTGTTTATTTATATACATTTTTAATAACTAGCTTTTAAAACTAATGAAATTGAATATTTGGGTAACATTAAGAATCTTGATATATATTTTTATAAAATCTCAATTTATATCAAAAATCATTAAGATATATCCAAAAAAAACTTACATTCTAGTTCTAAACCATTATTTAAAAATTGCTTTAATCTTAATCCACCAATTTTTTACATATTCCGAATTTATATGGGTGCTATGGAAGTTTAAAATTTTAAAATTTACCGGAATTTAATACTTAATATGAGTTAAACCCTATTTTATTTGAAGATAAATTCGAGTAGTTAGGTAGGTACTCATTGAATGTTATATAAATTATATAACGGTTTTCATTATATTGTAGTGAACATACAAATAAAAATAATCATGAGAAATAGCGCTATAGTTAAAAATATAAATGAAAATATTATGAAAAAGCTGATAAAATTATAGTATTAGTGAGTTTGTGCGAATTTCATATCGCTTCTACTTTTCCATTCTAAAAATAATTACTTAGATTTTAACTTATTCTTAACCTTTTACTTAATCTCAAAAATGCATCCTTTTAGGATTCTTGTTAGGGGAAAGCAATTAGACTTCTCTTTTTTTAACCGGAACCGGTTTAGTAAAGTTTTGGAGGTGTAGTATTCTAAATTTAGCAATTTTAGCTATATTAAAATGGAGTTAGCTTTAAATTATAAGTTTAAATTTCCGAAGTTCTCATTTTTTATCCAAAAGTATTTTGGTTAGGTTTTGAGATACTAAATATAAAAGTTTGCAGTTTAAACCGGAAATAGCTTGCTGATTTGTTTTAAACTTTAGGCTTATTACTGCACTTTTGCCGGGCTTCATTAGCTATGTATGAAATAATTGGCTTTCTGATATGTTTGATGGATTTCCAATACCCAGTTGAAAGCATGAGGACTAATCCCATAAGATGAAACTGCTGCGCTATAGAGTATTTAATTGTAGTGAAACCAACATTAAAGATGAAGCTGATAAGATGTCTACATACCCCTTTATTCCGCTTGGTAGCCAGCAAGCTTTTACTTATTTATATATATACAAATTTAGTGTTCTCTATTTTTAACACCAGTAAAAGCAATTTAACATTAATTATAAAGTTTCCAATTAAATATAAGAAGTATAATTTTAAGGTAGCGTTAAATCTATACTATTCCAATTACGCTATGGGTACTGTCAGTTTAAAGAAATAAATCAATCTATATATCGGTTCAACTTTATATATTTTATAATCTGGCTATTCTAATTTACTAAAGGTACTCTATCGTCATATGTGTACAATTGTGAATTAAAGGTTGTTTTGTAATTTATATACATGCACGCTAATGTGGGAAGGTATCTATTATAAAAATAGCTATAATTTTTCAGTAAATTACAAAAAGTATGTAATATAAACTTTACTATATAGAGAAATTTATTTTCTCGGAGTTATAAATACATCATATCAGGCCTCAAAAGCCCGATAACTTAAAATTCCAGCCCGTAACTAAAGGCTAAACATAATGACATAGTAAAGTTCCAATAAAAATAAACACGATAAATTAGCTCGATCCTAGCCTCCCAAATTAAAATTTACTATAAACAAGCAAAGTATAAACTTTAAAGCCGGTGCCGAACATTTAAAATAGTGATACATGAGTTATTCGGCAAATACGGGTAAAGAGGTAAATTAAAAAGTGTATATAAGTGAGTGAGTAGAACGTATTAATTAAAATCAAAATAAAATTAAAATCATGGATTCGCCAAAATCGAGTACACATACAACAATAAGCACAACCACAAATACCAACACAAACGTAAACACAGTTACAAGTACAAATTTAGAGCATGCAAAGGAGCTGACCGATCCCATAACAAATTACGAAAATATTATAAACGATCCAGAAAGTCAATTGAGTAGTTCGATAACTTTACCAAAACCAACTGTTAAAGAATACACCAAACTACAAAAGAATTTAATCCTACTTTTGGTAGCAATAGCCGGTATGGCAGGTCCTATCTCGTCCGCTATATATTTTCCAGCTTTGAACGACATCCAGAAAGACTTACATACAACACCGGATAAGATAGATATAACAGTCAGTAGTTTCTTATTCCTTATGGCACTGACACCACTTATCTGGGGTGGATTATCCGACTTATACAGTAGACGTTGGGTATACATCATATCTTATGCTATATTCACTTTATCCAGTCTAGCCTGTGGATTTTCGCCAAGCATCGATTTTTTGATAGGTATGCGTGTGCTACAAGGCATAGGTGCTTCTTCAGCTTTAGTTACTGGAGTAGGTACATTGTCCGATATATTTCCTAGATCGGAACGTGGTTCTGTTATGGGTATTTTCTTTATAGGTCCACTAATTGGTCCTGTATTAGGTCCTATAGTTGGTGGCTACCTGAACCAATACTTAGGTTGGAGATCTATCTTTTACTTTTTAACTGCTCTCGGTGCAGTACTGTTTTCAGGACTAGCTTTCTTATTACCGGAAACCTTGGCAGAAAGTGCGAGACAGCCGCTACCTTTCAAATTCTCTTTAAAACCAATGAGAATCCAGAGGAATGGACCCTTATTTAACCCGATCGAACCTTTGTTCTATTTGAAGTACATACCGGTCTCTTTAGCTGTATTCTACGCTTGTATTATATTCGCGTCCTACTATTGCGTATCTTCAAACCAAACTAGAAGTTTTACCGCAGTATATAACCTCACCTCTTCCGAAATTGGTCTATCCTACATACCTCTAGGTATCGGTAACATACTAGGCTCCATAGTTGGTGGTAAAGTATCGGACATATTATTGGCCCGTGCTTCCAAGAAACTTCAAGGCCAGGCGCCTCCTCCCGAAATTAGACTTCATGGTGTAATAGGTGGCTCCTTCTCAATCACGGCAGGCCTCTTCATGTTAGGTTGGTTCTTGGAATTTGAGTTTCCATTACCAGCTACCTTATTCGCTCAATTTTTAATCGGATTTGGTATGACTAATGTATTCTCCGGTACTTCGACCTACCTCGTAGATCTGTTCCCTCAGTTTGCGTCCTCTATATCGGCTACCAACAACTGTCTTAGAACTATTTCGGCTGCTATCATCACATCAGTCAACTCTAAAATGGTAGCCAGTTTGGATTTCAGTTGGACTTTCTCACTATTCGCGTTCTTACAATTAGTGGGGATTGCCTGTTTACTAACTTTGATACTGTATGGATCTAAACTTAGAAACTTGAGCGAGAAACGCTAAAGCTATTTTTAATAGAAGTGTATAAGATTTTGTAGTTGATAAGATATATTGTATTAGGTAAATAATCAAAAGTATTTAAATAAATTATTTCTTTTTTTGTGTACATACTTTACATACTTTTTCGCTTGTTTCCAATTACTTCCAGATTTATCTAAACCGCATAACTTTTATATTAAATTTCATGAACAACTCAATAAAATTGGCTTTATAATTGGAAAAAGTAAAAGCTGAATAAGTCAGTAGCTATCAACCCTTTGTTAGATGTCACTGTTAATCGCTGCTTAATAAGTTCTATGGTTTAACCGGTACGATCCTGGGTAACCATGCCGCTGGCTGGCGTTTTTCCTCTTTTAAATTCTATCTAAAATTTTCAACTCCTTTTAATTTAATTGCAAGATATATCGGTTTTGATTAGTATTGTGCAGATGTTAAAGCAATTTTTTTCTACCTAAAATATCCATTCTTACTTATAAACTTTTAAATGCATATACAGATGTAAACCTCAAAAGTAGCTTAAACTTATATTAAATGAATTAAAGCGTCAATAAAATTTCTAGTTTTTTTATTATCATCATAAACTTTGATATTACTATTACTAGTAATTTACACATATAAAAATATTTTATTGGAACATGCCCAAAAACTAATATTTCAAAATGTACCTATGCACTAGCACCATTTTGAAAATTACTATTGATATATAATTGGATACTTTACAGATTTATAGTTAAATATTTAAAACAAACTTTTTTATTTATAATGTAAAATTGCTTAGTAAGAAGCTTAATTTGAATTATTAATATAAACTATTATTATTAATTAAAAATACCTCAATTTAAAATAAAAGTCAGTAACATTTATATATTACTTATTTAAATAAAATTTTGACAGTACAATTTTTTATAAAATTTTTAATAATAAAAGAATATAACTAAAATATAAAATTAACTTTGTTAAAAAAGTTATACTATTCTAATAGGTAAATATTATATTATTTCTATTAATTCTGTTTTAAACATTAGCTACTTATTTATAACTATACATATATATTATTAGTAATATAAGTTTAATAGAGTTTTAATATAAAGTTTTTATATAGCTTTAATTAAATAAAAGTCTAAATTATAAATATATTATTTTATAAGTTTAATATATAAAAATTTAAGATTTTTAATATATATTCAGAAATATATATTATAAATTATATAATTATAATAACTAAATAGGCAGTTAGCTACTTTTGAAAGTAGCTAATTTTAATTTTAAAAATAAAAAAATAAAACTTTAAGTTTATACTTATTTATTTTATATATATTAAAAAATATATAGTATTTGGTATACTTTACCAAAAGTTTTTTAATTCTCTAAATTATAAAAGATAAACTTACTATAAAGTAAAAAAGTACTTTTAAAAATACTATATATTTAAATATTAATAATAGTAAAATAAGCTAATAATTATAAAAATCACTATAATTAAATATATTAAAAGTTTATATTATTATATAATATAGTTGTATAATTAGTAATTAAATTAAAATTATTTAAAGCTATATTTTAAATATTAAACTTTTATTTTTTAAATATAGCTTTAAAAGTAAGTTATAGTAAATATATATATATACTAAATATATATGCAAATATTTTTAACTAATATATTTTATATATAAATTTATAATTAGTTTAAGTAAATAATAAAAATATACTATATTAAAGCTTTATTTTTAGTATATTATTCTAAATTTTAAAATAGCTAAAATACTAACTTAACTTATTTAATTAAATTAAATAAATTCTATTTAAAGGTATTTTTTATAAAAATCTAAAAATATTTTAAATACTTATAAAATTAAAGAATTTTTAAGCTTTATAAAATATAAAGTTAAAAAATTTATACTATAAAGTATTATTAAAATAGTTTAAAAATAATTTAGCTTTAAAGCTAATTTTTAAAACTAAAAATATATTATTTATTTAAATAATAATATTTAAACTTATATTATAATACTATATAATAAATATAATTTTATTATAGCTAAGTATTAAAAATAAGATTTTTTTTTCTTATTTAAATTATAAATTTTTATAGCTATAAACTATAAATATTAACTATATAACTCTTTTAACTTATATTAATAAAATAGGTTTATTGTTTATTTTAAATATAGTTTTAAAAGTATAAAAAATACTTAATATAATAATTTTAATATATAACTTTGCTATAAAGTAGTAAAATTACTTTTTTTTTTACTACTAAAATAATTAAAAAATTAATTTATAGAAATTTTATTTTATTTTAATAATATACATAGAAAAAATTTACTATAAAATTATAAAATTATACTAAATATATTTAATAATAATATAATAAAGCTATTTTAAAAAAATCTTTAAATAGTTTTAAAAATTATATAGCTTTAGCTTATAGTTTATAGCTAAAACTATAAAAATAAACTTAAAAATAGTATTTTAATATAAACAAATCTTTTTTAAAAGTTATAATATTAGTTTATAATATAATATAATATAATATAATATTATTTAAATTTTAAAATAGTATACTTACTACTATATAGTAAATAAAATTTTATTAATACTATTTATTTAAAAAAAAATTATAATAAAATTCTTTAATAATTTTTAATATTTATTTATTTATAAAGTATTTTCTTAGTTTTAAATTTTTTTAAATTTATTATTATATTGAATATTTAATATTTATATTATCTAAAATAAATTACTTTTTTAGCTAGTTATTTTTTTAAAATATAGTTATTTATTAGTTAATTTTTATTATAGCAATTTTTTTAGCTAGTATTTTAATTTAAAAAAAAAATTTAATAAGTTTAACTATTTTTATTAAGTAAAAACTCACTTTTAATTACAAAAAGTAATAATTTTTATATTTTAAAATATATAAAATAAATAAAAATCATTTAAGTATATTAATTAATTATAGCTAAATTAAATATAAATAAAAAATTTATTACTTTTAAAAGTAAATAATTTATATTAAAAAGCTTAATAAAATTTTATAATATATATTTAAATTAAATAATATATAAATTAAAAAATACTTTATTATAAAAAAAATTATTATAATAGCTTTAAAAAATATATATTTATATTAAAGCATTTTCTTAATATTTAAATTTATAGTTTATAGCTTTTAATTATAAAATTTAAGTTAAATTTTCTTTACTAAAATTATATAGCTAAAAACTATATACTTTTTATAACTATTTATAAGTTTTTTAGAATAAATTTACTATATTTAGCTTTTCTATTATTTAGAAAAGTTATATTTATTATAAATTTATAAATTATTAGTATTTTTTATTATATTATATAAAATAGATAAAATATAATATTAGTAATTTTTTATAGCATTTTTAATTAAATTAAAATATAAGTTATATAACTTTAATACTAACTAAAAAGTTTAATACTAATATTTTATATATATATAGTATATAAAACTATAATATAATTTTTAGCTATTATAATAGTATAAAAAATATTATTTTATTATTTTATAGCAAACTAATATATTAAAATAGCTTAATAGCTTTTTAAACAAACTTTTAAAAAAAATTAAAATAGCTATTTAATTAAATTTTAAATTTTTAAGCTATAAGTTATAAAAACTTTAATTTTAAAATTATTTTTAATATATTTAGTATAAAACTCTATATATTAAAAATAAGATATTTAGTATATTAAGTAATTTTTATACTTTTAAAGCTACTAAATTAATATAAATTATAATATATTATATAATTAATATTTATAATTAAAAGTTATAAATAACTTTTATTTTAATTAATTTAATATATTTAATTTTTATTTTATAGTTATATTATAAAATATTTTAATTATTAAACTTATATTTATTTATATAGCAAAGCTATATAAATTTAAATAATACTATTTAAATAATTAATATAATTTTTAAGTATTTTTATTTAAAAAAGCTACTTTTAGCTTAAAAACTTTACTTTTAAATTATATTAAATCTTTTTTACAAACTATTTTAATAATATATTATAGTACTAAAATAAAATTTTAATATCTAATTTATACTTTATAGCTATAATATATAAACTATAAGCTATAACTACTTTATTAAAATAATGTAGCTATTTATAAGTTTTTTTAAGTTAGCTTTACTAGTATTCTATATTTTTTTACTATATAAAAAAGGTATATTTAATATTATTTTATAAACTATTAGTATTTTTACTTTTTACTATATAAAAAAAGTAGAATATAGTTTTAATAAACTTTTTTTTAGCATTTTTTAAGTAAAGCTTAAAAGCTACTTAAATATTTCTAATTATATTAAAGTTTAGGGTATATATAAGCTAGTTAAAAATCTTAATATTAATATTTTTAATATAATTTTTAGCTATTATAATAATATAAAAAGTAGTAAATTCATATATTAAAATAGCTTAATAATTTTTTAAATAAACTTTTTAGAAAAGCTTAAAATAAAACTATTAAAGTAAATTTATATAAATATAAATATTAATATTATTTTTTATATATACTTAACTTATATTTATATATATTAAGTATTTTTTATATTACTAAAATATAGTTTTAATAGTTAACTTTAAAGCTATTAAATTAATATGAGTTATTATTTACTATATAATTAAATTTATAATTTTAATTAAGCTAATATATATAATTTTTATCTTTAATAATATACTTATTAAATTTATATTTATTAATTTAGATAATATTATTTAAATATTTAGTATAATTAAAAAGTATTTTTAGCCTATGCTAATTATTTTTTCTAAATTATTTTAGCAATATACTTTAGTATTTTTTAAAGCTTAAAAACTATTTAATTATATTTATATTTAAAATTTTATAAAGAAATAAAAGTATAACTTTATATATAATATATTTTTAAAGATTGCTTTAAATATTTAATAACTTTAGCTATATTATTAACTATTTAATTATTTTTTAATATATATTTAATTATAGTAATTTTTATAGCTATTAGCTTATTTTTATACTAAAATAA
>JAWQFY010000252.1:0-40267 GCA_037055185.1 Capillidium rhysosporum | reverse complement strand
AATTTTAAAAAATAAAAAGATAATTAATACTTAATATTTATTTTATTATAAAAATTAAATAATTTTATAGCTATTTTATTACTTTAATTATAATAAAATTATAAATTTAGTATATAAAAATATATATAAATTTACTAAAGCTAAAAGTAAATTAAAATTATACTTTTAAATTAAAAGTTTATTTTAAATTTAATTTATTTAATTATTATTATTATATATTTACTAGCTAGTAATAACTATTACTAGTTAAAAAATCATTAAACATTTATTTAATAAATTTATTACAAATATTTTTATTTAATTAATATAGTTAATAAATTTATTATTATTAGTATAAATATATATTTTAAAGCTATTTATTTAGCTTTTTTACTTTATAAAATACTTTTATAGCCTTTTTATTAGTTATAAAAATTATTATTAGTAAGTTGTAATACTTTTTTTTACTATAATTTAATTTTTTATAGCTACTAAAAAAGATTTAAATTTTGTTTATAATTTTTAGATTTTTTAAAATATTTTATTATTTATAAATTTTAATTTAATTATTAAGTTTTTAAAAATGGATATATAATTTTATAAGTTTATAACAATAATTTCTGTTAAAACTAAAAAAAGTTATTAATTTCTTTTATTTGTATAAAATTTTAGTTAGCTTTAAATTTTCTTTAAGTTACTAAATTTACCAATTTTTAGCTATTTTTATATTTATCTTTATAAATACTTATCTTTATTACCTTAATTTTAAACATTTAATTTAGGATAATTTGATTTATTTCAGCTATTATAAATTAGTTAACTGCTTTAACTTGATTGAAAATAATTAGCTATTTTTAAAAAGATATAGTAACTTATTATTATAGAAAATTTCCTTGTTACAATTAGTTTAGTTTAAAATTTTATATTAATTTTACTATTTTTTTAATATAAGTATTTAGGTATTTTAACAATGAAATATTTTAATCTTTTATAATATCTAGTATTTTGAATATCATAAACCTATTACTAACTAGCAAGATCAAACATACACCTAATAAATAGTTTAAAACCACCCAATCCCCTCATAGAGGGTCTTGCTACTATGTGATAGATCCTCTCTTCCTATAGTGTAGGTTAATACTCTCCAGAAGGTTAACAATGTACATAGGCTAAGATAAATTTTATATCAATTTTTGAGCTTTAGAAAGTTTAGTTGAGCATTTTAATGCTATAGTAAAACAATATTAACAGTTTAATCCCAGTATTTAATAGTACCGTCCCATGAACATGTTGCAATTTTAGAAGTTTCTTGAGGGTGCCACTGGCAACTGATGAGAACTCCTTTATGGCATGGCATCTTTCTAAAAATATAATTAGTATGTTGTTTATAAAATTAGCATACTTTAATATTTTAGTTGACTTCCAATCCCAAAACCACATGTTACCATCTCCATCACCACTGGTAACAAAACGACCATCAGGTGAAAAGCTTGGCTGACAGGCATATCCAGCAACCACATGACCGGTAAATGTTTTTTTATTATTGAGACTGAACCTTTGTTTTGCACCATATATAAGGATTTGATTATCTAACGACTGGCATGCTACCCATTTTTCTAATTTAGGTTAATATCGTGTGTAAAATATAAATTACGATTTGGATGCATGGCTACAGCAGGCATGGAGTGCATAAATGGTTCAGCGATATATTTGACGACAACTGGTATATCAAACTCCCACACTCTTAGTGTTTTGTCATCTGAAGTTGTGATAAATTTGCGCCCATCATCAATAAATGTGATTGTGTTAACAGGACCCAAATGTTGATCATATTCTTGTGTAACATCGCCAGATCGAGAATCAAACTGAACTACCTTTCTGTTAGAACAACCAGCTAAAAAGATGTGTTGCTTGTTAGGAGCTGGGTGGAATGCAACACAGTAAGGTATTTTATGGGTGGAAAAGGAGCGGATACATTTACCAGTTTCTGTATCCCATAACTTAATATATTTATCGTAACTAGCCGTTAGAAACTGAGAGCCGCTAGCATTAAAACATATATCGCGAATTGCTTTGCTATGACCTATGAATGTCCTTAAAAGACGACGATCATGGTACACATCCCATAGCTTTAAATTAATTATATTAGCTCAGATATTTAAATATTACTTACTTTTGCCTTTCCATCCATACCAGCTGATAGAAGTAAATGTCCAGATTTTGGGAAGAATCGGATAACTGAAACTCCCTTGTTGTGACCGGCCCATGTGTGAATAAGTTTTTTGGGTAAAAAGCAGTTTTGGGTACCGGGTTCCTTTCCAAGGTCAACATCGAGATCTTGAGGAACATGCATATAGGTACGTCCCAAGTAATCCCGCTCAGATTCACCTAAATAAATTAGAAGAATTTCAGAGTAATAGATTTACCATGGAATATGGTTGATTCGAATCCTTCATCACTCTCTTTAATTTTCTTAGATGGTGTTTTGCCAACCTCATCATCATCATCTTTTATCAAACCGATATTCGTTTCCTCAACTAAATCCTATTGATTTTTAATTATAATTCGCTTTTAAATAATTACTTCATCAACCTGTCCACTTGCTTCACCAATAGTTTCTCCTTCATAACCAGCCCATGGTCCTAGATAGGCACCCTCGCCATCAAGGATAGTAACATCTCCTTTAGGTTTTCGCTTAAGTCTTGGTCCCATCTGATTTCTAATATGCTTAGGTAGTTTTGAATTGATATTGAGGCCTTTAAAACGTAAAGTTAATAAAAAAATTAAAGTAATAAAAACCTTCATGATATTGAGCTTTTTCTATATCTCCAACAAATCCAGTTCCATCTAAACCTCCACCTAAATTACCATCTTTTGCTATTGTATTAAGTGAAGGATCTCTAGCATAGCCATAGGTTTTGTAAGTATTAAGTTGAGTTTTGAAATCGAATTCAGAGTAAGTTTGTTGATCCAAATGACCTAAATAAAAAATGAATAAAAATAATTTTATTTAATGTACCATAAACACCATTGGTTAGTATCAAATCTTGAGCATTTAATGTTGGATCTTGAGTTTCTTGTTCAACTAGAGGTATATATTTAATAGGCACATTAACTGACATCTTATTAGATGTTGCTTTCCCACCAACTCTCCTAGCTGTCGTTTCATCGGGAACTATAGCTCCTTCAAATGGATTTGTTTTCTATTTGTAAAAATGTATTAATTTGAATACTTGAGTGAAAATAACTACTTTTATTTCTACATCAGGGTTAACAGAAACTATAGTTGATAATTTATTTTTGTTTACTAACTTGTTGGATACCTCGACCTTATGTTTTATGGATTGAATTTCTTCACTACTGTTGGGTGATGAGGAGTAATCGTTAACTAAACTCATTTTGTAAAAAAGCTTTAATTTCGGTATTATGCTTTGCTCTAATTACGAAATTATTAAACCAAATAAACTTAATTGGATGTAAAAAGAACAGAATCATATACTAAGTGAAAATCACGCTAATATGTTCAAACTGTAATTTAAATAAATGCTATATGAAGATAACCATTATAAGATATTAAAGAAGTCTTTTATAATGGTGGTACTATAAATTTTAGTCTGGCATAAAATTTATATATATTAGCTACTTTAAGTTTTATTAAACAAGATCCAATTTTCAAAAAAAAAGGCTATATCAAAAGGTAATATATAAGTTAAATAATAAAATTTTGTATTTTAAATTTATTTAATTTTTTTATAATTTAAAATAGTTTAACTACTTATTAAAAATATTAAAAAACTATTCTATTATTATTATTTTACTCTTAATAAAGTATATTCTATATATAGGCTAAAATAAATACCTACCATATAAGTAGCTTATATATGCTAATTGCAATTGCTACATTTAATATCTACTTGCATAATAGAGTATAAATAAATATTATGGAAAAAGTCTAATATTTTCCTTTTTTAAAGATTTTCTAAATTTAATTGCTATTATTATATTAGCAAATTTTATCTAATTTAGATTTTTGCTAAACTAAACTTATTTTGAACATTAATAAAAAAAACTTTAACTATATTAATTAAGGTAGTGCTAAAACAAATATGGTTTAGCTTTATAATACTAAAAATTAATATTGACTACTATATATTATAATAACTATATTTAATAAATATAATAAACTTTATATAATTATGTTAAATATTTTATTATAAAGATAAAAATAAAAATAAAAATAAAATAAAAGTAAAAATAAATTTAATAGTATAGAATATAAATTAGATTAATTAATAATAAAAAATAATAAAAGATTATTTAGATTTTTATTGAGATTATTTTATTAATTAAATATTAATTTAAAATACTAAATTTATTAGTTTTAAGTATTATTAAATATGCTTAAATATAAATAAACTAGTATAATATTTTTTTAATAAATTTATTCTTATTTTTAGCTTTACTATTATTATACTACTATAATACTAAAAAACTAAGCTTATATTTAATATATTTTTTTAGCATTTATTTATTTTTATAACTAATTTATTTATTATATTTTTATAAATTATTTTTTAAGTTAATTAGTAGTTATTAAAGCAAGGTAATTACTTTAAAATAAAAGATTGTATAAAAAAGAATTAAAAATTAAGATATATAATTAAAGCTTTTTATTAAATATTGAGCTATTAGGAAAATTTTAAAAAATCTAAATTTAAAAGCTATAAAAAGCTTTAAACTACTACAAAAATAAAAAAGGTAATATTTATAAGATAAAGACTAAATATTGGAGTAAGCTAAAAAAATAAATTTTATAGTACTGCTAATTAAAAGGCTAAAAAAAAATATTATAAAAATATTTAAATAGTTAGAAATTAGCTTCCTTTTAAAATATTTTTTATTAAAAATTATAATTTATAAAAAAACATCTTTAATTTAATTTAGTATTAAAATAAATTTATTACCTTTAAAATATAATTAATATAACTATAAGTAAATTAAACTAATTTATACAATATTTTTTTAAAAATTAATCAGATAACTTTTATCTAATTTTAATTTAAATCTGTTACTTAGTAGAGTATATATTAGGAATTTATCAAAATTTTAATTAAAACAAACTCATTACTGATTTATAATCAACTGTATATTCAAAATATCCAAACATTATTATCATATTATTTTTAGGTAGGACAAGAGCTTACCAGTAGATTTATGTGATTCTAAATTGCTGTAAGTTTTAATAATGTCTTCAAACTAGTAATTATAAATGTAGATATTTAATTATTACAATTTTATAATAGGATTGAAATTTTCTTGGAAGCATTTGTCAAAGGTATCAGACTTGTTAAAGAAGTTGAAAAAGGATATACCCATAATCTTCAAATTCTTAGAACTGAGTTTGAGAATATCTACAAGTGTGACTGTATCACTGGCGTTACTATAAGATATTAATGTAGCTAAATAACCACAGATACCAATATTAGTCTCAAGTATCTTTGCCTATATAATCAAGAACAGCTTGGACACTTTGATTGCTAGTGAACCCCAGCACTTTTCCAACTATGGCTTCAGCTGTATAGTTGATGACGTAGCCAGCTCCAAACTTTTTAGCTAATTTGACTTTTGGCGGAAGTAGTTACAATTACTTTACAGCTTAAAACTCTACTAAATTGAATTGGCATCAGACCCCTGCTCCCAGAAACGATATGTAGTAAAACAGTATTACCAGGTTATATTTTATGGCATTCCTTAGCCATAGTCCAGATAATTAAACCCTGTAGGAGAGAAGCAACATCAGCTTCAAACGAGATCCGATTCGGTAATTGATAACAGTGTTGCATAAAACAATTGTAGATTCGGCATAAGAACATTGTGCGAAATATGCGACTCTGTCTCCTACCTTGAAATCTTAAATACTGTTTTCTACTCACTCAATAACACCAGCTCCTCCATCTAAAATGAAAACATAGCAGTTAGGAACAGACTGAAACGGTATTAAATATCAATAAAATTAATGGTTATAGCATGATTCTTGGCCAAGTCTTGGTCCTCATTTAATTGAAGTAGTTCTACGTCAATATATTTTAAGACTTGCTACCACCGTTGGTTGATATCTGAATATGTTTGACCATTTCTTTTAGAGTTTTATTTATAATAGGTAGTTGATTTTTCGCATTTATATACACTTTACATGGTTAAGTAACTCCGGCCGGCGAGTTCCGAATTTTAGTTTAATTTTAATAATAATCAAACCAATCAATTCAACTACCAAGTTAGTAAAGTTCTAACCATTTTATGTTTTGAATTTATAAGATTTTCTTATCAAGCTTAGTTTACTGATATTTTGTAGCGCAACTTTATATAGCTATTATTGTATTCGAAGATTAAGTTAAAGGTAATAGTTTGAATCCTTGTACTTGTTTGAATATCTTTTTTCGGTATGGAATTATAAATGCTCAATATGCTACTGTATTAGATTTTACTTTTGCTACAACCTTTAACAAATCATTAAAACCTAATAAGATCTTTTGTATTAATAACTTTTGATAGATCAAGTCCTTATTAAAAGATTGTCTTTCAAACTTTTAAGAGCAGCTGAAAATCCTAGATCACCTGCAAGGTACACTTGAAGATTTGTATATTTTAAATTAATTTTTATTATAGATGATTTTTAAAAGGGAATATAATCCAAATGAACTTAGCTTTTATATACCGAATTCCCCTTTAAGCGCTTTTGTTATTACCAGCGAGGAGATCAGCGCTTTTGAACAACTTGATTTTAGACTACATGAAAGCCCATTATCCCAATGTAAGCTATTTGACCGCGAAACTATTATTAAGAAAGCTACTAATCTTTCATAAAATATAGATCGTAGACCTAAATCGAATATAATAGTTAATTGGAAAGTACCAATTAGTGAACTACATCAACTCCTTGTACAGAATTCCTTTCGGAAGCATCATCCAGAAAAAGAGCATAAGCATTTCGGAAAGCCTAAATTAAATAATCTTTGTATTGTTAATCCTGACAAAGCTTTCGGTTCTCAAAACTCACAATCTTTTGGAACTGGAGATTCACAGTCACCATTTTTAAGTTCGTCTACCGTTGATCAATTGCCTTTTTATAATCAATTTATACTTGAATTTGAATCAAACTTAAACTCTTCATGCACCATAGAAAATGCGACTTTATTCACGCCTTTTATAGCCCAACAAAATATAAATGAACATAATTTAACTAACGATAGTATACTACTTGAATCAGCTAATTTAAACCAAAATATTACTAACCAAAATTTACCAAACCTATTTTTAAACCCTACAAATACATATTCGATGCTTTTCAGCAGCCAGACTAACCTCTTTCAAGGGGAACTAAGCCCTTATGAATCAATACAAGCAGATGCCATCACTAATGAACAACTTCTAGGATACGAAGATTCAAATGGGTTCGGCTGGCAACTTGATGATTGGACAACTTCTTTCCAACCCGATTCCTTATATACATCTGTTGTTCCTACCCAAGAACCAATAGTTACTAACCTTTTTAACGATGAAGGTGTATCTCTACCTAACTTGGACTCTCTTATGACTTCTAATCCAACTGTTGAATCAAATCTATCGCTCGATTGCGATTTAATATCCAATCACAAAGCTCAAAAGCGTTGTTATTCTGAATGTGACATCTTTCCAGCGACTTTAGCAAATTCCCAAACTGACACTTCTGACGATGATGCACAAGATTTCTTCATTAAAAAACCTAATGTGAGTTTTTCAAACTCCAAAGATGAATTTATTATTGATTCTCCTCCTACTGTCCTAAGTAGAAAGAATTCGACTAGCGATAACGACCTTGTACATAAACTGAAGTCCCCTACTACTGAAGAATCACCCGAAATGGAAGAAGGAATACAGGTTCAGTTGGAGGGTTGTGAGAGTCTAAGCAACGAAGTAACTGAGGATTTGGACTTTAAATAATTTTATTTACATTTACTTCGGATCGAGAATTTATATTACATCGATCCAAGTAATATATGATATATTATATTAAGCTGGGTTGTCCTGGTTCAACGTTTTATTAATTAATAAACTGTTTTTTCATTTAATTTACAATTATTTTTGTGATTTATTTTAAGCTTTGAAAATATATGTAATCAATTGAGGAATGCTTTTGCTTCTTAGTAGCTATTATTTTTAATAAGCTAGCCAGTCTATAACCTAATTATGTTGAATATATTTTTTTTATACTTTATTATTTAAAATTTACAAAATAGAGTGGGATGCATAACATAATCATTTGGCCTCTAAATAAAATGTTGAAAAGATGTTGTAGATAAATAATCTATACTGTAATGCTTAAATCAACTAACATAAAAAAGCTTATAATTAGTGTTTTAATTCTATATAAACTATATATATACCAAATATATATCTAAAGATATATATAAATTTTATATAATTGTTTTAAAGTACTAAGCATTTTTTAAATATATACACTATGCTTTTATTTTATTTTACTATATTAGCATACTTATACTATAATTTAAGTATTTTTATATTCCAATAAAGCTTACAAATTATCTAAGTTTAAAAATAAAAAATCTAAAAGAAGCTTACATTTAATATTAGTATAAAAAAAAGAAAAATACATAAATCAAATAAATAAAACCTATTTAGACTTTTAAAACTTAGATTAATTTACTATCTAAAAATATTAAAAAAAACTAAAAGTAATAATTTTAAAACTTATATAATTGGTCAATAATAAATATTCTTTTATAGTTAATTATAAACTAATTAATTGTTTTTATAATGGAAAAAGCTTTATAACTAACTAGCTTTTACTTATTATATTATTTATATTAGTTAATTTATCTAATAATAATTAATTTCTAAACTTTACTATTATTATTAACTTTAAATACTTTATTACTAATTTTTTAAATTATGTTCTTTTTAAAATCTTTAAATAAGCTTTTAAATATTTAAAATATATATTAATATTAAGTTTTTACTTTTTAACTACTTTTACAATATATATTATTTTTTAAATATTATATTTATATTAAATTTTAATTAATTTTAAATTTACTTTAAAAAGCTTTTTTTTAGAATAATATTTTTTAGCCAATTTAGATTTAAATATTATTTTATTAAAATTTTTATAAAAAAAATAAAACTAGAATTAATTTTTAATAATATTTATAAAATAGTTTATAAGTTTATTTTTTTATTTTTTTATATTATTATTTTTTAAAATTTAAGTGTATTTTATTTTAAAAACTAAAAATAATAGCTATATTTATAATTTTTCTTGCTTTTATAATTATTTATTAATAGAAAAAAGATTTTTTTTATGTTATTAAGTTTTAATTTCAATAATTTAAATAATTTTCTAAAAACTACTAATTAGTTTTTTATTTAGAATTTTTTATAAAGATAAGTTTATTTTTTATTTAATTTTTAGAAAATAATATTTTCTAAACTATAAAAAGAATTACAATATTATTAAGGCTTTTTAAATAATAATAATATTTTAAAAAATATATAAATATATGTAAAATAATTCAAAAAAGTTAAATACTATAAAAAATCTATTTAGCTTTATTTTACTTTATTATATTATTTATTATTATCTTTTTTATAAACTAAATAAATATAATTTTTAATTTATAAATAAATTTATATCTAAAATTATTTATTTAATACAATGTTTAATATTATATTTTATAGCTATAATTTACTCTAACTTATTTTTCTATTATTATTACTATTATTAAGCTATAAATTTAACTTTTTAAAATTTTTTAAATATTATTACAATGCTAAATGTATAAAAAATATTTATTAGTACTTTTCAGAAAGATGTAAATATTTTTAAAATAATTTTCTCAGCTATAATTTTAGAGTTAATACTTTATAAAGCACTTAAACCTTTTACTTTTAGTTTTATTTTGATTTTAAAGCTCTATAAATAAATTTTAATTACTACTATATTTAATTACATTTATAATAATTTTTTTAATAAATTTAAATATTTTATAAATATATAAATTAAATAGCTAAATGTTTATCTTTTAATATTTTTTATTTTAAATTTAAATATATTTATTTTTCTTCTATTTTAAAAATTTTAATTTAATAGTTTTATAAAAACTAATGAAATTAATATTATAATATTATAGTAAAACTATTTCAGCCATCTTATATACTATTTATCTTTTAAATTATTTTAACCACTTTTGAAAATAAATTTTTTGATGGTATATTGGGAATAAATTTTATTAAATTAAAATTTATAATATTAATTAATAAAGTTTAAAGTCAACCTTTTACAAAAATTAGTAACTATCCTTTTTATATTATCTTTGCTTATAGCTATATATATATATAATTATTATTATTATAAAACCCTTACGTAGCAAAAGAGCACTGTTAGTAATTGTATAATTATCTGCTTTTAATACTCATTTTTTGCTATAAAAGGTTTGAATTCATTAGAACCTCAAATTATGTAACTACTGGTCAAAAACATAAAAATATTGCGAATACTTGTTTCCCAATATTTTATTTTTTGCTTTTTAAGAGTAGTTTGTAATTTATTTGTAGTTGAGTTAAATATCCATAATTTTAGATAATCTAAATATTGATAAATTGATAAATTGCAAAATAGATATTCAAAATGAACAGTTATATGTTAATATTTAAAAAAAAATTAACATAATAAATATAGATCAAATTAAATATGTTATATATAACTGAAGATTATATCAATAAAAATAGTATTAAACTTCAAATTAGCATATAACTTTTGATATTTATTAGTTATTTGATGTGTTAGGAGAAGATAAATTTTTGTTATGAATCAACAGAAGCTAAATTAAACTTTAAGTAGAAGTTGCCTCAATCCTCTAATAGAAGATTTAAGGTTGCCAGAAGGGGAAGTCGCTTTGTTCCAATAATTTTTGAAATCGTTTTTACTAGGTAAAGTGTAGAGTACTCCCATTATAATGATTTGAAATTCCTCAATATTTTCTTTTGTGTGCCTGACAAGGTAATTTCGTTCTGATGCTAAAGTTAATATTTTGTCTTGGTAAATCTCAATAGATTCGGGGTTTACATTTTCAGTAGAAGGTAGTTGGGGAGTATTTTCGGTGGATAGTTTATAATTGAATTTATTCATAAGCTCCTGGCGATGCTGAATCAATTTCATTCTATATTGTCGACGATATTGAAGCATACTTGTTACCTTACTCTAAAGATAAAAAGTCATTAGTTTATTAGACAATTTTACCTATGAAATATTACCTTTATAAAAAACAAAGTTACGACGAACAGACAGTGTGGGAAATAAGTGTAAGTATAGTATGGTAACGATAATCCTTTTACAATTGTTTGAAAGTAAAAGCTGAACTTGAAAACTCTGAGTATCACTTGCAATAGAAAACCACTAGAGCTTAATGGGAAAGGTAGCTTGGACCCGTCCGTATTCCCAACAAAGCCAGTTAAATTTTCCCATCCTTCATTTCTGCTAAAATCTTTAGATGTGATTGTTTTTTGATTCTCCATCGACATACTTATTAAATTACAAGCTCTTAACGCGACTAAAAGAGATTTTATTAGAAAATGTTCTACTATATAATTGAAAACATATCGATATACATATACGTAAACTGTAAAAAAATCAACTTTTGAAATGGTTGTAAATGTTGGCAACTAAATCCTTACCTTAGGTTTAAGTTTTTTCCCACAGAACTAAAAGTTCAAACGTGACTATTTATTAAGTCAGGACAAGGTCACCTTGCTTAGGAGGAATTTCAAATAACTTTAAGTCAAGGCTTGTCAACCAAACTCCACCAATAGGAACTTGTAATAACTCAATAGATTCCGGATCGTGCCGTTGATCTGGCAACATTTCGAAGTTTATGTTAGTTTTTTGGCGTATCTAACCTAATATGGTAAATCAATTTAGGATATTTTATCACCTGACTAATTTAGTTAAATTTTTATTGGTTAAAAACTTTTTTGTTTTCGTAATTTATTTTAAGAACAAGTGAGGGTGCAGTTGATGCGAAATTCATTTTATTGATAGCAGCACTTCTATAAGATTAGTGGTGTTGGGTTCCAACATATTCCAACAAATAATATTCAATCAAAATATAGCGTTTTTAATAGCTATAAAATTGGTAAATGTGACGGCTCTACCACTTCCAAGTAACTATTGCTCCAGCGTACTTTTTGCTGGGCAAGCTTTTATTCAAGTTTATACAGAAAGCGCGGTAAATTTTAATGGAAATTTAAAGCTGAGCGTTATAAGTATGAAATGATAACCAAAGCTGTAGCATCTAACCAACAAAAGATAAAGTAACAGAGCAATACTTAGGCTTTCGTTATTGAAGATATCTGCAACAAAGACTCTTAAAAATATTTAACTAAGTTATCCTAAGAATATCACATTTACTAAATCATTTTCTTAAGGTAAATAGTTAATTGTTTGTTGTTTTATTTATAAGTGAATCACATTTATGGGTCATCATATGTAGGATATACTTTATTATTTTTAATTTCTTAAATTTTGGTATAAATATCTACATCAATTTAGATATAAAATAATATATAGTAATCATTTATTTATAAAATATGGAATATATAAAGACAACAATTATTTTATAATACAAAAAAGTTATACCCTATTTAAAACTGATAAAAAATAAAATAGTAAGCAGTGAAACTAACTTTACTTAACAAATTAAAACGATTAAATTTTCAACACAATTATCAAATAAAGGTTGAATTTAAAATTAATGATTATTTATTATAGTAATTAATCGTATTTTGAGTTAATATGATTTGATAAAATTAACGTTAAATTAGCAAATCAAATACAACTTAAAGAATTTCAAAGAAATCTAGTATTTAATAGTTTACAAATTATCAATCTGTTAAAAAATTAGTTATTTAATATTTTTACTCAATTACTAATAAAACTTAATTTTATATAATATAGGTACAAGATCTGGCTTAATGCTATATATCTAGTATAAATTATATACTTATTTTCTTCATTATAATATATTAACTTATAAGGTATATGCTACTATATTTATTATTATTATTATTATTATTTAACTATATATAAGTAATTAGTTATTTTTAAAAGTAGCTGATTTTAAATTTAAAACATTAAATAAAGTTTAAGAATTTGATAAATTTAGGTAAATATATATATATATTTTTTTTTAATTATAATTTTTGTAAATTTTTCTAATAACAAATTTATAACTCTTTACTTAATTTAGCTTAAATTTATAAAACTAATTTTATTATTATTATACTACTAATACTATAACATTATATGCAGTATTATTTAGCTTATTTAATTAATCCTTAATAATAGCTATTTTTAAAATTTTTAAATTTAGTTAACTATATAAGTATTTATTATATTTAGAATAAATTTTTCCACTATTATTTTTTTTAGACTTTTATTAATTTATAATAATTTAGATTATATTTATTTTAAATACTTTTTTTAATAAATGTATTATATATAAAAATTTAAACCCTATTTTATTTAATTAAAAATTATAATTAAAATTTTTAAACTATACTTTATAATAATTTTAAATTATTAATAATAAAATAATATTTAAACTAATTAAATAATTTTTATTAAAATTTTAATTATAAGCAAATTATTAACTTAATAAAAATAATAGTTTATTTAACTTAAAAAAGTTTTAATAAAGTATAAATTTTTACTTATATAATACTTAAAGTTAAAAAAAATTATAAAAACTACTATTAATTTTTTAAACTTTTTATACCTTTTTTTAAAAGTTTATATATATAATTAAAATGGCTTTTTAAACTTTTTATTTTTTATTTTAATTTATTTAATACTACTTTTTAAAAATATAATTTTTATAATTTTTAAAGTAAAAATTCTTAGTAAATTAGATTTAAAAAATACTTTTAATAAAACTTTTATTATATTTAAATAAGAAAACTTTAGTTTATTTTACTACTAGTTAAAAATATTTATATATTACATAATAATTTTAAAATATTAAAATATATTTATAATTTTATAAATACTATTAAATTTTATAAAAATTTATTAAAAGTTTATTTATTATTTAAAAACTTTTACTATAAATTATATTAAAAATTATAAATATTTACTAATAGATTTTTTTAAAGCTAATAAATTATATAAATAATAAAGCTATTAAATACTTTTTTAATATTAAAAAATATATATTTATAATATATATACTAGCTATAAAAACTTAATTTATTTAAATATATATAATACCAAGTTAGAAATAGAAATAGTTATTAATTCTACTAGTAGAAAAACTTGGCCTAAGTATAATAAATTTCTATATAATTGACTAAATCTAAATCTAAATATTTATATATTAAATTAATAAAATAGTTTATATAGGATAAAAATAGAAAATAGAATAAATAATTTATAATTTTAGGTAAAAGTTCTGATATTTTAGTAAAAAACTTTAATATAAAGTTAATAAAGCTAAAATAAATTAAATAGTAAGCTATTTATTAAGTAAAGCTTTACTTAATAAATAGCTTACTATCTAAATTTTTTAAGCTATTATATATTTTAAAAAAGGTAAAATTATTTATTACTACTAAATTTATTACTAGTTTTTTTTAATATAAATATAATAATATTTTAGTAATTATAAAAAAAATTATAAATATATAATTTTTATATTTTATAAAAAATCTATTAATTCTTAAAAAATGTTTTATTTTTTTTACTAATTTATTTTTATTAATTAAAAATATTTAATAAAAGTTATATAATATTAAAAGCTATAAAAATTTATAATAAATTTATTATATATAATTAGTAAAAAAACAATAATATATAATATATAAACTAAAATTATATTTAAAATATTTAGCTATATAAGGTTTTTATAAAAATACTAATAAAGCTAATTTAAAAAAAATTATAATTTATAGCTATAAAATATAAATAACTTCTATTATTAAAAGTTTATTTTAATCTATATATATTAAAATATATTTAAAATTATTATTTACTACTAAAAATTATAAAAGTTTTTAAATTGTATATTTGTTAAGTTTTTAAATTAAAATTAGCTAGTTTTAAAAGTAGGTAATTTTTTATTTAGCTAGTACTAATTCTAATAATGTTTAACTAGTTTAAGTAATTAATAATATACACACTTTAATATATAAAAATTTTAATTATCTTTAAATAGTTAATAATAATTTAAAAAAAAACTATATATTATAAAACTAAATATAGGTATTTTTAAAAGTAGCTAGTTATATATATAAAAGATAAACTACTTAATTTATGTAAAAAGTTTTAAACAAGTAAATTTTGTAGTAAAAGTATACAATTTAAAATTATGTATTTTATAATAATTACAAACTTAGGATAAAGTTTTATTTATATTTTAGCAATACTAAATAAAAATAAATTTACTAAATTTTTAATTTTATTTTACAAGGTACTTTATTATATAAAAACAATTATATGCCTCAAAATCAAGAAAAGTAGAAATGTATTGTATTTTATGTATTAAAAAAAGAGTTGAATATAATGCGTTAATAGTCAAAGAATTTAGCTTACTGGATAAAAATCTTAAATTTCCAATTTAGTACTATTTAAAAAAACAAGAATGCTAGCTTGTAGAGAGAATACGATATATAAAATTTTCTTGTACCTATATTTGTGAAGTTGTCTCTACCTTGAACAATATATGGCCTGCGCTAGGTATATTTGAGGAATACAATTGAACTTTCCATTTTTAAATCGAAACTTTTTGTTATGAACGTTCAAATATTAAATTTACAGTTTTAAATAATAAAGCTAATTTTAAATTTTAAATTTTAAATTAAATAAAATAATAAGCTTTCGAAATCCAGAATAAGAATCTTTATAGTTAGAAATTAAATCGATTTAATTACATTAAAATGCTTTTGCTATAATTTATTTAAAGTATTGTCATAAGTGATAGGTTCAATTATTTATTATTTTGTGGCTAAACTCATTGAAACTTAATTGTTTTGAAAGGGTTTTGGTATGCAATTTCGACTATAGTATTTGTTTTAAGAATTAAACTTCTGACAATTTTAGACAATCTAAGTTTGTCATCCGGTTTTTTAGGCTAGTTAGAATATTTCAATTTAGAATTCAGGGTAAAAGGGTTAAACTATACTACAGCATCAAGTGATATGTCAAACTGGATGATAAATCTAAAATTAAGCGAATCAAATTTACTCTTTGTCCACTATAAATCCTAATATGCATTTGCAGCTCCATTGGTAGGAATCCTAGATTTTTGTATATTTCAATGTACAAAATAACGAATCAAAATTGCAGTCGATTAGGATAAATGGGTTAAATAGCTGTTAATTACCAGAAGATATAGCCGATATTTTTAATCACGTATATTTATTACACAAAAGCCTAGAAACTATTACGTTTCCTATATAAACTTAGCTATAAGATCCTGAAGCAAAAACTTTAGTAAACTTGAAAACATAAAATGATCAGCCACAGTAACACTTATACTACCGCATTAGCTCCTCGCTCCAAAATTCTATTCAGCATCGACGACAAAGTAGGTGGTTTAGATGAATGCCTTATCACCTTGAAAGAGTTAGGTATCTCTATGACTCATATCGAATCTAGACCTAGCGCTACTGATGTTAACGCATATGACTTCTTTATCGATTTATCAGTTGAAGAACAAAGTCAATTAGAACAGGCTATTGAAAAGTTAAAGCCTAAAGTTAAAAGTATCCGTCTCATTCAGAGTTTAACTGAAACTACTCAAGGTAACTTTAGCCTTCATATAATCGATACTAACGAGCTGTATTTATATTAATGTAGCCCAATCTACTTTAGATTCAGTACCTTGGTTCCCTAGAAAGAAATCCGATTTGGATACCTTTGCCGATAAGGTTTTGGAAATGGGTGAAGAATTATGTAATTCAACATTTTAATAGTTTAGACTAATTTTACGTTAGCTTCTGACCACCCTGGTGCTAAAGATGAAGTATATCGTAAGCGTAGAGCTGAAATTACTAACATCGCTAAAACCTACCGCAGGTATTTATAACACAATATACTTTTATTTATATTATATAGTGGTAACCCAATCCCTCGCATCGATTACACCCAGGCCGAATTAAACACTTGGTAATTTAATGATAAGTTGCCACCACTAACATGAATTACAGGAGTGAAGTTTATACTAACTTACGTGCGCTATTTGAGAAGCATGCCTGCAAGGAATTCATGCATGTTTTCCCTTTATTGGAAGCTAACTGCCACTACTCAAAGAACAACATTCCTCAAATCGAAGACGTATCGAAGTTCTTAAAAGGTACTCTTAATTTTGAAGCAATAACATCCAACACACTTACCTTTTTTAGAATGTACTGGATTTACTTTAAAACCGGTTATGGGTTTATTAACATCAAGAGATTTCTTAAACGGTCTTGCTTTCAGGGTATTCCACTCTACTCAATACATCCGTCATCACTCAAAACCTCACTATACCCCTGAACCGTAATTTTATTTGTTAAAATGAAGCAAATATTTACTTTCTAAATTACAGTGATTGTTGCCATGAACTCTTGGGCCACGTACCTCTATTTGCTAACCCAGACTTCGCTGATTTCTCTCAGGTATAATTTTAATAAATTAAAGCTAACATGCTTTAAGGAAATTGGTTTAGCTTCATTAGGTGCTAGTGACGACGATATTGAAAAACTAGCTACAGTAAAACAAATTCCATGTTATTATACTAATACATACGTATTTTTTAGATTTATTGGTTCACTGTTGAGTTCGGTTTGTGTAAACAAGGCGATGAACTTAAAGCTTACGGTGCTGGTGTACTCTCTTCATATGGTGAAATTGAAGTAAGCTCAACTTTTAATAATAATTGTTCTAACCCTTTAAATTAGAACGCCATGAGCGACAAATCTAAAAAAGTACCTTTCGATCCTAACATGACTGCCGTTACCAAATACCCCATCACTGAATACCAACCCGTAAGCTATAACAACACATTCAAAGTTTAATCAATTGAATCACTTTTAGGTTTACTTCGTAGCTGCATCCTTTGCTGATGCTAAAGAAAAAGTCAGGTAAACTATTGAGATTAACTACTAGGTAATTAATTGATACTTTAACAGGGACTTCGCCTCCAAATTAAGCAGACCTTTCCATATTCGTTATAACCCCTTCACGGAAACAGTGGAGGTATTGGATTCCAAAGATAAGCTTTCGACTTACGCCAAAAGTATCAAAAACGATATGGATAAGCTGGTTACCGCTTTAGAATCCTTCAAAGCTTAATCTAACCTTACATATTATTATCATATTTAGTTCTTAATAAACATTTTGTTTTTCACATTTGTATTCGTAATTAATAATTACTTTTTGATACTACTAAAAGGTTTGGAAACATTCCCAAATGCTAAAAAAAATGCATTTGTATTTTAAGACAAATATAATAACAAACAATATATGGAACAAAAAAGTTTTATAAGCTATAAGGAACAACCGCAGTTTTAAAAAGTCTAGTGTTCTCTAACCATATTTTTAGTTTCAAATTATGTATTTAGTGTAAGACATTACAAAATTTATGAGAAAATTAAAATGTTATTGTAATAATATTATATATATATTATATTTTAGAAAAAAAGTAACAAGCAGCGCTAATAGTATAGAGGTAGAATACTTCTCTTCCAAAGAAGTGGCCTGGGTTCGATTCCCAGTTAGCGCATTCTTTTTTGATTTTAATATTATTCTGCTAAAATTCCTGCACCCTTCTTTTAGCAATATTTCACTGGTATATAGGTTTTGTAAACTGGTTCTTATTTATCCTAAAAAATTTAAAGCAGGCTTTTTCAATATTTTTAGCTGATATTTTCCTTAGCTAAAATTATAAAATAAACTACCAAAAACAACATCTTAATTATAATATTATTAAATTAAATTTTGTAAATTAATATTAGCTAAAAGTAAAAAAAAATAATTTTAGTTTAAAACAAGTTTTTTACCTTATAAAAATAAAAGTAATAAAAAATGTTTTTTATTATTAAAAAATAAAAGAATATAATAAAAATAAAATTACAATTTTAAATATTTTAATAAAATATTATATTAGGTTAGTATTTTTTATTATAGTATTAAAAAAGTGAAAAAAAATAATATATATATATATTTAAATAATTTAGTTAAGTATTTTATTTAAATATTTAGTTTAATAAAGAAAAATACTAATTAATAAAAATAAAACTGTAATAAGAATTTTTATTAAAAATATACTAGCTTAGCTAAATAATTAACTATTTTTAACATTAAAATTAGTTTATAATAAAATTAAAAATAACTAAATAATTTTAAAACTATAAATATATATATATTAATTATAGTATATAAAACTATAGACTAAAGTAAAATTAAAATTAATTATAAATTTTAAAGCTAAGTTTTTTTTATTAAAATTTAAGTAAATTATTAAAATAATAATATTATAATACTTTATTTTATAAAATGCTACTTTAGATTTTAAAATAGTTAAAAAACTTATTTAATCTATTTTATATAAAATGCAAATTTAATAAAACTATATTTTCATCTTTTTAAAATTATTATTTAAAAAAGCTAAATATAAAAAATAGAATTTAATATTATTTTAGTACTATAAAAAAAATTATTATAATTTTTTATTATATATTAAAATATATATATATATATATTAAATTAAAATTTAACTTTTAATACTTTTTTAATACTTATAATTAAAATTTATAAGTTTTTTTAAGTTAGCTTTATTAGTATTTTTATTAAAAATTAAAAATTATTTTTTTTAAAACTTTTAAACTTTTATTTTTAAGCAAAAAGCTAAAATAAATAATTTTTAACTAAAAAAAAGTTTAAAATATAAATTTAAAAAGTAAATATAAAAAAAAATATATATATATTTAGCAGTTATATAAGTTGTAAATAAAAGCAGTTTTAATATAATTAGCTTTAAAATATAAAAAAAACTAAAATATTATTAAATAAAAATAATTTTTAATTTATATATATATTTATTTATAAGTTAATTTAAGATTTTAGGTAAAGAAAATTAATTAAAAGTAATAAATATTAATAAAAAATTAAAATAAAATAATAAAATAATAATGTTATACTTAATATTAATAAGTTGATAAAAAAAGTTAAATAAATTTAAAAACACTTATAATATTTATAACTTAAATAATAAAATTTAAATATTAATTATAGTTTTTATATAATTTTAAAAAACTTAAATTTTAAAGCTTAAAATTAAAAAGTTTATAAAACTTTAAAAAAATTAGTATATAAAGTAAAAAAATCTTAAAATGTTAAAAATTAAAAACTATTTTTTTTTATAGTATACTATAATATATTATTATTATTACTTAGTATAATTAATAAATAACTTTTGCAACTAAATTTAACTATATTATTTTATTAAATTTAGGTTGCTATTATTATTACTATAACTAAACTAATTATATAGCTAGAATTTTTATTTAAAAGTACTTATTTTTAATACTATTACTAAAATAAATTTATTTAATTCTTATTCTTTTTTTTAATTTATTCTTTTTATAAATAGCTTATTTATAAGTTAATACTTTATTTATTAGTTAAAAAAAGTATTAAAATAAAATTAGTAATTAATTATATTAATTATTATATAAAAATAAAAAGTTTTTTAAACTTTAAGCTTAATAATTATAAAATTTCTTATTTTTTTAATATTTAAAAAAAATTAATTTAACTAATTATATTTAATTTAGACTAAATTTAAAAATATAAATTAGTTTTAAATTTTAAATATAACTATTTTAATATAAAAGTTTAAAATAAATGCTAAACTTAAAAAGTTTTAATAATTAATAAATAATAAATATTTAAATATTTTCTTAAATATTAAAATTAACTATATTTATACTAAAGTATTTTTTAAAATTTACTAATATTATTAATTATTTAATATTTTAATTTACTAATTAATACTAAAATATTTTTCTTATAACTATAACTTTGATTTAGTTAAAAATGAAAAATTCTATAAAAAGAATTAATATATTTTTTATTAAAAAATGTATAAAAAACTGTTTTCAAATATATATTAAAAATAATAAAAAAGGCTATATTATATATAATATATTTATTATAGCATTTTTTATATTATTAACTAAAAAAAAATAGTAGTTTATATTTAGTTATAAATTATTAAAAGCTAAATAAACTTATAAAAATAAATAACTATTTAATATTTTTAGTTGAAAATACTTTTTAAATAATTGCTAGCTTAAAAGTCTTTTTTAAAGTTAATTTAAAAAAATACTTTTAGTTAAATTTAAATAAAGCTTAGCTATAAATATTTTACTACTTTTAAATATTAAAAAAAGCTATTTATAATATAAAGTAATACTATTTAGACTAAAAAACACATTTACTATCCTTTTAAAAATAGTAGATAAAATATTAGATAATTTAATAAGCTTAAATTATATAGCTTATATAAATTATATTTTAGTTTATATAAAAAACAAAAAAAAGTACTAAAAAGTTTATTTTATTTTATTTAAGTATTTTACTTTTTATAATTTTTTATTAAAAGTAAGTAAATATATCTTTTATTAATTTAGTATTAAGTTTTATTAAAAAGATAAACTTTATTTATTAATATTATAAAAATATTTTAAAAGTAAACTTACTCTTTTTAAAATGATATTTCTAAAAACTATATCTTAATAAATATAATAATACTAAAAAGCTTTATATAAGTAAAAATTTTATAATATTTACTTTTATTTTAATTTACTTTAGCTAATTTAATTTTTTTAAATAAAATATATTTAACTTTATAATAAATATAATATTACTTTAAAAAAAGAGTAAATAAATTAAAGTATTTAGTTTTTTATTTTACTTAAAAGTTATAATTAATAAAAATTAACTATTTTATTAATAATTGAAAAATGTGTTTTATTTTTTCTACTTTATAATATTGGTAATATTTTTATTTATTTATTAAGAAACTTATTAGTATTTTTTTTATAATTTTTAATATATATTAAAATAAGCTATTTTAAATACTTATAATATTAATTAAATATTAAAACTATACTATTTTACTATAATTACTAAAAGCTTTAAAATATAAAACTATTTTACTTAAAACTTAGTGATATATAATTAATAGTTATTAAAACAATATAAAAAAATCTAAAAATATAAATTAAAAAATCTAAATAATAATAAAATTAAATTATATAATATAAAACTTAAAGTTAAAATTCATTTTTTATTTAAAAAATATATAAATAAATAAAGCTTTTATAAAAAGCTTATTTTTTAACTTATAAATTAAAATATACTAGTTATTATAAAATTTGAAAAATAAAAAAGTTAAATAAAAAATTTATTAGCCAAAATTAAGTTTAAATATTTGAAAAAAAGTAAAATATTATTTAATTTATATAAACTTAAAAAGTAATAAATAAAAGTAATAAAAATTACTTTAACTATTAGTTATTTTTTCTTATATCTAAAAAAGTATAAACTTAAACTTTATAAAATAACTATTATTTTTAAATAAATATAACTATATTTTAGTTATTATAAATTAAATATTAATAAAATATATTTTTTATCTTTATATTATAAATATAATAGCTTTAAAAATAGCTAAAATATTTATTAAGCAGATATATTATAAATTTAGTACTTTAAAAAATATTATATCTAATTAAAAATTTTAACTTAGTATAAAAGTTTAAAAAAAAATAATAAAATATAATATTTTAACTATTATAAATTTAGTAAAAAAAATTAGTATTAAAAAAATTTACTAAAAATGTATAATAGATTTCTAAAACTAAAATAAAAAATATACAAACTAATATTAAAACTAAAAAAAAATTTGCTATAAATATTTTAATAATACTTAATATAAAAAACTTTAAAGTTTTTTAAAAAATATTAGTATTAAAAAGTATTAAAATGAAAATAAGTAAATAATTAACCTATAAAATTAAAAAAAATTAGATAAAAAATATGAAAATTAAAATACTTAATTTTTAATTAAATATATTAAATATAATAAAAGTAATATTATTTTAAAAAAAAAGATTTAACTATAAAAATATTAAAATAGCTATTAAAAATTTTATTACTAAAGTAGTATAACAATTAAAATATTATAATTAATAATAAGTAATATTATTATATTATTTATTAATAATATAATTTTTAAGATTAATCTTAAAAAGTTTATAAAACTTTAAAAAAAATCAGTATATAAAAATAAAAAAGTTTAAAAGTTAAATAATTTATAAAAATATTTAAAAAAATAAGTTAATAATAAAGTTTTAATTAATTAGTTTAGTTTTATATTAGTTTTAATTTATATTTTATTAGTTAAATATATATATATTTAAGTTTTAATATATTAATCTTATTTATTATTATTATTTTATTTAACTATTTTTTTAACTAAATAGTTAAAATAAAACTAGATTAAAATTAACTTATTTTTAAAAGTATTTTGCTATTTTATAAGCTAGATAAAGTAATAAAAAGAAAAGTAAATATATTTTTACTAAGAATATTAATTTTAGTTAAGTTTAATTTTAATATTTAGTTTACTTAGCTTAATAAGTATTAAACTAGCTATCTTTTTATTAATTTTTATTTTTGAAGCTTTATACTTAATAGTTTAAACTAAAAAATAGTTTTATTAAGTATTATTGCTATATAGCTTTATATATATATTTTTTTTAAATTTACTTTATCTTTTTTTGCTTTTTTTTTTAAATACTCTACTTAATAATAGTTATAATTAATTTTAAAAATTTTATCTTTATTAATTTAATTTAATTATATCTATCTAAATTAGCTATTTTTTATTATAATTTTAAAAGTATAATTTTTATAACATCCGGTCTTCAGTGTGACACTAGTGGCAATCTTTACATTATGCAGTACAAAATACTACAATGCTGTAGTGGCAGCAAATATGAGCATTTGTACAAAGAAGTTAGTAAATAGTGATGGAGTGAAATTGATTTCATTATTGATTATAGTAGCAACAAACGTAAATACCCAGTAAGTAATGTGGATGAGTGAGATTAGTAGAGATTTAGTAGCAAAATTAATATACATTTGTAAATAGTTAAGGTTGTAGGTAGCAATAGCTGCAAGGACTGCAAACCATCTGGTAGTGAAAAGGTGACTAAATCCTATATAAAGGATTTAAAAGAGGAGACAAAAACAACTGTAATTTTAAATGGTCTCCACATTTCCAATGAAACAGAAAAATAAAAATAATATAAAAACAAGAAACAAATGTGAATGTCTTACTATTATATAGTAGAGGTAACTTTTTGTAAAATTCAGTATAATAGAAATGTTTTTATGATGGGTTGTATTGTTAGCAGTTGTAGCTTATAGAATGTTGGTAAGGTAAAGTTTTTTGTTGTTTAGTGCTGGCAGCTGTATTAGACTTGTTTATAGATGTTGAACTTATAAATTCTTAAGTAAAAATAATGAAACAAAGAATTATTCTTTGTTTAAATTTTTGATTAAATTGTCAAGATGGATTTGAGTAATTTTGTCATCTGAAAATAGAAGAAAAAATGATGAAAATCAAGTAAGCTTGGAAAAGATGGTAAAAAATGATGAGAATGATCATTAAGTTAGTGACTTATAAAGTTGCTGAGTGATGAAATGTTACAATTTTTATTATTTAAAGTTAGTAAGTAGTTTAACTATTATAATATATATTATTAAATATTATATATTATAAAGTTGTATATTTATACACTAAGTAAAATTTAATAAAATAGTAGCTTAAAATATTTTTTTAGTTATTTTAACTAATTTAAGTTTTAGAATAAAACTTTAAAATAAAACTTTAAAATATACTTTCATTAATAATATTTATTTTATTATAAAATTTTGTTTATTATATTTTTTAACTTTATTTAATAAATATTTAGATTTTGAAAGCTTTTTTTAAAGTTTTATAATAGTAATTAATATATTTTTCTTTATTAAAATATTATAAAAGTAGATAAAAAGAAAAAAAATGTATATTTAATTATCTATAGTTAAATTTATAGCATTTAACTAATAAGTTAAAAAATATATTAAATTTATTGTAACTAAATAATACTTATTTTAATTACAATAAATATAGCCTAAATACTTAATATTTATAATAATATATTAAATTAAATTTTAAAACTTAAAACTTTAATTACTTTAGAAAACTATATATAAAGTAAAATTATAAAAGTAATTTCTATATATTAAAAGCTAAAATACTTAAACTATAAAAGTTCAAATATTTTACTTAATTAGTTACATTTAATAATTAGTTCTCTTTCTCCCAGAAAAACCTTAAAGGTCTATCAACCATATAAAATTAGATCATATTAAAAAAGCTTTAGTTTTTTTTTTTAGTTAGAAGTAAAAGGGTTAAATTGATCAAAATTACAAAAAAAATCAAATTAATATTGATCTGAATAAATATAATTGAATTTAAACAACCGTTAGCTATACATGGTTGTACTGGTCTATATAATGCTTTTAAATTTTATTACATAATCGAAATGTTATAGTATATTCCAATAATTTGTGTTAACCCTTTAAAGGCTTTGATTTATTTTAAAGTTAGAATTTGAATGCATCATAATATGATACTCTATGATAGTTATTCCGGAATACAAATTTTATTCGAATTCGATTGGATGTTCTAACTTCACTAATCTGAAAAGTTGAAAACTTAGTTTTAGAATTACTAGCAGTTATATAGGAGAATTTGATACCTTCTCTCCTGGTAACAACTGGCTGGTTTTTTAAGTAAGTAGCTTATTATTTATTTATTAATTATCATTAAAGATGCAACCATCCAAAAAATCGAAAAAACAACTATCGTTAAATATAATTCTAATTTAAAATTTAGAAAATGGTATTAAAGCACAATAACCAGTTACCCAACCAACATTTCCGTAAAGATTGGCAAATCAGAGTAAAGACCTGGTTCAACCAGCCCGGTCAAAAATTACGTCGCCGTAATCTTCGTAAGGTTAAAGCCGTCAAGGTTGCTCCCAGGCCTGTTGATGGTCTTTTACGCCCTGCCGTAAAATGCCCCACCATCCGTTACAACACCAAGCTCCGTGCTGGTCGTGGTTTCACTTTAGAAGAGTTAAAGGTAAAATTTACTTTTAGAAATACAAATTTAGAATTTTTATTAAAAGTCCAAAAGGCTGCCGGTATCCACCGCCGTGAAGCCCGTAACATCGGTATTGCTGTAGACCACCGTAGACGTAATAAGTCAGAGGAATCTTTAGCCTTAAACGTTGAACGTCTCAACCTTTACAAGAGCAAACTTATTGTATTCCCCCGTAAAGCCGGAAAAGCTAAGAAGGGTGACTCTGAGGTAATTTATTTTAGATATCAAAATTTTAAAATTTGAAGGCTTCTGAGTTATCAGCTGCTACTCAATTCAAGGGACCCATCTTACCCATCGTCAACAAACCTATTGTTGAAGCTCCCCGTGCCATCACTGAAGAAGAAAAGAATTTCAGGGCTTTCCAAACCCTTCGTAACGCTCACTTTGACTTACGTCTTAAGGGCAAACGTGAAAAGAAACTCAAGGAAAAGGCTGAAGAAGAAGCTAACAAAGTTAAGAAATAAACATGACCATCGGCCAGTTCATTTCGTCCAGCAACTAAAAATAATAATTCATAATTTTCGATCCTTTTAAGATTCATGTAAGTTTTTATTATAAAAAACTGTTCACCATTTTTAATTTTAAAAAAAAAACTTATTTTTAAAATGATATAAATTGTTAGAATTTTATCATCTAGGATAACTAATGATTTTAATAATTACCCAACAAGTTTAAATATTATCCATACAATTTATTTTTAAATTAACATATTTTAATTTAAAAACCTTAAATATACTGTATACAAAGTTTACTTAGCTACTAAATTCCAATCTTTTAATTTACTTATCTTATTCTCTTTAATGCATTAATAAATCCTTTTTTAGCTATTTTGTTATAAGTTTATAGCTTTTGGTCAATTTTACAACCACCCAATTAAAGTAAATATTTTAAACTTTTTTTTTATATTGATAAATCTATATAGTTGTAGTATATGCTATAATTTACATATATCTTTATTGAAGTTTTGATACTTTAAGCTGCTTTCTTTTTCTATAAGTAGTTTTTATTTTCTTAAAAAGGGTTAAAACTTACCATAATGGCAAGTTTTTTTAAAAATTTAACACTGTTTATTTTTAAACAAATTTATATACTTAATAAATACTTTTAATTAATTGATTTTTTTAAATAGCTTTGACTAATTACTTTAAAAATATATTTGTTTTATTTAAAGTTAAATACTAACTTAATCTAACAAAATTAAAAAATTGAATTTTTAAAATGTAAATAATATTTTTAAAAGTATATAAACTACTATATAGCTAGTATTTCTCCTTAAAATTTAGATATATCAAAATATGCAAAAAAAATTGAGGAAAAAAATTAATAATAAAAATTAATAATAAAAATTAATAATAAAAATTAATAATAAAAATTAATAATAAAAATTAATAATAAAAATTAATAATAAAAATTAATAATAAAAATTAATTATTTTAATAAAATAATAGTATATTAAAATTTAAACTATTAGTATATATTTTTTTAATACTTAAACTTAGACTTTATAGTTATAAGTTATAAATTTTAAGCTAAATCTATTTTATTAAAGCTATATAACTTAAATTTATATATTTTTATAACTATTTGTAAGTTTTTTAAATTAATATTATTAGTATTTTTTATTTTACTATTTAGAACAAGTAAAAAATAATTTTAGTAAACTATTTTTTTAGTATATTTTAAGCTTAGTTTAAAAAATGGTTAAATATTTTTAATTAAATTAAGATTTTAGCTATATATTACTACTAAGTAAAGTTATATATAATTTTTTATTATATAGAAAGCTAAAACTATAATTTAATATTAATTAAAAAATATAATACTAATAATTTATATAAAAAATATAAAATAAAATAGTTTAAATAAAACTATATTTTAGTAATATTATTATTAAATATTAGTATAAGTTATAATTTACTATATAATTAAAAGCTTTTTTAATTATAGTTTAATTACTTAACTTAATAAGTTATTAATTTTTTTTAATAACTATTATAATAATACTTTAACTAAATTTTCTAATTAAAATTGTAGCTATTTAAATATTAAATATATATAATTTCTAACTTTTTAAATACTTTTAGCTAAAAATTTTAATAAATTATATATTTTTTAAGCAATTACAAAATTAAAAAATATATATAGCAATAAATAAATAAATAGTTTTATAGCAGTTATTAAAATTTTAATATGCTATTCTTATTAAAATAAACAATTGTTATTATTAAAAAAGTTTTTTATTTTCAAATATTAAGATATCTAATATTTTTTAAAGTAAATCTACTACTGTTACAAACTACTATAATGTATAGTAGTATAGTAAATTTAATACCAAATACAATATTATCACAGAATAAACTATTTTAGTTTTAGTAAACTAAAGTGATTTAATAGTTTAAATAATTTATTAAATTTACCATTACTTTAGATTATTTAATTAAAATATAACCTTTCTATTTAGTTTAAAGTTTAAATAGGTAATCAAGTTCTCTTGTAGCTTTAAAGAGTGTTGTCCTCTTAAAATCTGTGATTATAGTAACTGTTAAATATCCCTTTCTCTACTTAGCTTGAAAACTTTGATAATAAAAGTTGGTTAAAATACAATCTATTAATTTGTAAATTAATTTATCTCTATTTAAATAATATATTTAGCTATTCTAGCTGTATTGTAATTAAAGTTTAAAACAAACTTTAATTAAAATTAAATAAAAGGCTCTCTACAAGTATCTATATATTACACTGTCATCGAATAGTCATAGTTTCCTAGCAAAATACGTTGAGTCTAATTTACTTAACTAAACTCTATCTAAATTTAAAAGTATCTTAGTTGGGAGTAGATAGAGAAGTAAATAGGTTGGGTAGCGAAGATGAAAAGGATGAAGTGGAATGGTTGGTACCTAAACGAGTCTCCCTACCTTCCTTACTCCCGTTGATCAAGTTAGAACCCCTACTTTCTAAAGGGGGGTTAAACTTACCAGTTCGGAGGTAGTGGCGGTACGCCTCACTTTTTGTTTTGGAAGCGGAAGTGGAGAGCTGACCCAAATTGTCCGGATCCTTTAAAGTGTGAGCGTAACTGATGTACAGCTTACGATCGGTGGACGTGATAGGGTCGAGGATACCTTGACCGGCTTGGACTACCTTCTCAAACCTAGCTAGCTCGTCAGTTCGTAGTTCGGAGGTAGTGCTGGACGGAGTACTGGACTCCAAGAACCTGTCGGTATCTAAATAAGTAACGTACCGTTGCGAAGTTTCTTTATCTAAGCTAGGGTCGGATATACGGGCTAAAACTCTATCCACCTCAGATTGCAGAAGTTGATTGGTAGATTCGGTCGATAAGGTACGCAGGTTGCCACTTATATCCCTACCGTTGTTGGGTCGCCTTGGTTTAGATTTACTGGTGTTCGTTTTGGAGTTGGCGTTAGCAGGAAACCACCTGTTGAATCTACCAACTGTAGCGGCATCGGTGTTCAGACTGTCGGTGGTAACAGTAGTGGAGAGAGGCTGTGGGGTTAATGAATTATGAACGAAGAAGGGGGAGACAGTATCCGGTAGGTCTTCCAGATCCGATGTCGTAGTTGAAGTTGAAAGGGTGGGGTTGGGTCTATGGCCGATATGGGCAGTGGAGTTCAAATTGAAGGATAGCAGCCTGGAAAATGAAGTGAAAAGGTGCGGTCGATAATGTTCATCCCAGTAGGTCTGACTTTCAACAAGAGCTCTATTTTTAGTTAATGAGTTATTTTGCTTCGGTTCCGGTTTTGGTTCTGATTCCGGTTCCCACCAATTGATGTAGTTAGGCCGAGTAGTATGGATAATATCCATAGGTGGATTGTGAAGGTAGTAGTCGGTTGGTAAATCCCAAAGTTTTTGCCGGTCCTCGGGGCTAGGTCTAAATACACCTAAAAACAAATTGATAGCTTCCTGTCGTTCGGCATCTAAATTAAGTAAAGGTTCAGTAAAGGCTACCTTTAAATTTTACGAACCTACAAAGGAGTTGGTGTAAAATCTCCGTATAGCTTCCACTATATCACGCGAATGGGAAGTCCAATTTTGGTTAATTTTACGGTAAGTGGCCATGGTATTAACCAAGTTACTACCACCATACTGCAACGCTAACGTATCTCCGTGATCGTGGTACATTTCGGTCAGCATGTCGACTGCGTCGCAGTCGAAGGGGAGGCTGGGCTCTTCTAAAATACCCAACGAGTGGAGTTGGTGGGCCAGGGCCCCTTTACCTATGAGGAACTGAGCGGCGTTGGTACGGTCGATGCAATCGATACAGTTGGTTCGGACGATCCCGGTCTGTTGTAAACTTTGATACTGCGGCTCAGCACCTTTGGAGCTAATGGAAAAGTTAGTAACTAGAAAAATATCGGTTGGTTAACCTATTGGAGCGTTTGAGGTACCAGGCATAGGGTTCAGGTCCCGAATGACAGAACTTAGTAACAACCAATGCATCTTCCGCTAACTCCTCCAAATAACTTATCACATCCTGATCCTTACTTTTGGAAGCTCGCGACATATCCCAAGGAATGTAGACTAATTTACGTTTATCTTTCAAGCAGTTAATGAGGTAGTTGACGTCATCAGTGAATTCTTTCAGCAGCTTGGATTCCCTAGGTGTCTTCTCCTTAGCTTTGATCAAATTGAGGACGATGAGGGGTGCGCCATATCTTAGTAACAGATCGTTGAAATGACGAGCCGCTTTAACTGCGAACGGATCCCGGATAGCTAGGTGGATGGGAGGTTTAGGTGCCATAGTAGAAATGTCCTGGCTCCAAGTTAGAGGTATAGAACCACGGTGCTGTAGGTAGGAAGTGTATCTAGGTGAGATAATCAACCCATCTTTGCCGTATTGGAACAGTGGGGTAGCCAAGTTATCGTTGACTATCTGCTCGGTCTCCACTTCGTTAGCTACGTCACCTAAAAAGTTGGCACCACGTTTTAAAAATCTAGTTCCTGCAAAGTGTCTAGACCTTCGAGCTATCAAAGTTACGTAAATGGATCTTCCCAATACCGAAATCTTAGCTTGATCTAAAAATCCGTGGATCAGCGGTAATATCCATCCGTTGTTAGGTTGATTAAGACATTCGGAACCGAATCCTAAAGAAAGTAAATATTGGTTCCATACAAATCGATCTTGGTACGGTCCTTGTAAGTTAAGCTGTCCTTTTTTTAAATTAGCTAAGTTGGATTGTAAGGAGTTGGTTAAATCGTAAGTGTAACTGAAATAAAAATTCTTAGTCAAATCCATAGTGTTAAATATAGATAGATATCTATAAAAAATAAAGTGAGTGTAAAGTTATTTGGAATTAGTACCTAGCTTCATCAGTTTTAAGTTCAGCTCGAGTATTCGTTTTGTTGCTATTTTCAATCTTGAGGAGTGCAGTCGCTTCCAAATGGTAAATGTTATGACCACCTAACAGCGCTATAGCTTTACGTTTGGTAACTACACATAAGTAATAACCTTCAACAAATTTAACAAATCCTATAAAGTATACATGTAAATATGTAAAAAGTAAAAGTATAAAAATTTGGTACCTACGATACCGAAAGCTGCCATAATTTTAGTTAACCCGCCGGTACCTTTATTCCCAGTATCTATCCTAGCTAACAATTCGACACATTCAGTTTTCGTATATAAAACTTCATCCCATACTAAACTTAATCCTAAAGTAGGATCTACCATCCTATCTACTTTTAAAATTCTAAATCCATCATCACTCAAATTGGAACCCACTATATACAAACGCGTTTTCGTTTCGTAAATAGTAAATTTGTGTAAAGTTGTTGAATTAACATCCACCATTTCAAATAAATTTCTATTAGGAATTTCAGTTTAGTTTTAAAGCTTGAGGTTGATGTTGAAGCTACTGCTGTCGTCACAGGTTATATGTCTTGAAAGAAATTAGTTCAACAACCTTAGCTACTATTCAATCAAAATTAGCCAATAAAAACAGCCATGCGGATGGTTTATCTATCAAAATTTGATGGAAAAAATCGTCAGCACAATCAAAAGTGTTAGATACAATGTAAGAATGATAAAAACCTACACATTTATAAACCAAAGGTTTTTTAGTCATCAAAACTAGAGTTTGTAAAAGAAATGAGTGAGACTAAAGTAGCCAACAAAGTATGTTTAATCGTAATAGATGGGTGGGGAGTATCTTCACCCGACAAGATTGAGGGAGATGCTATTGCTAATGCAGAAACCCCAGTTATGGACAAGTTAAGTGCAAATGAAAGCCAATACTTGCCTTTAGCAGCACATGGTTTAGCTGTAGGTTTACCGGATGGACTTATGGGTAACTCAGAAGTAGGGCATTTAAATATCGGTGCCGGACGTATCGTATACCAGGACATTGTAAGGATTGACTTAGCTTTGAAACGTAAGCAGTTCGGTACTACTGAAAATATTAAGAAATCATTCGAGAACGCTAAGAACGGTAACGGTCGTCTACATCTACTTGGTTTAGTTTCTGACGGAGGTGTACACTCCCACATCAACCACCTGTTTGGTTTGTTAGAAGCTGCTAAGGAGGCCGGTGTCCCCGAAACCTTTGTACATTTCTTCGGCGACGGTCGTGATACAAGCCCACGCTCAGCTGGTAACTAACTTTTCTTAATAATTTTGATTTATTTTTATGTTTTTAGCCAAATATGCCAAACAGCTGTTAGAGCATATGGAAAAGTTAAGTTACGGTAAGGTCGGTGTAGCTGTCGGTCGTTACTACGCTATGGACCGTGATAAGCGTTGGGAACGTATCGAAGTCGCTATCAAAGCTTTAGTCGAAGGTGAAGGTGAACATTCCGACGACTTAGTTAAAGCTATTGAAGCCCGTTATAACAAGGAAGAAACTGACGAATTTTTGAAACCTATCATCATAAACAAAGAAGCCAAAGTTCAGAAGGACGACACCCTGCTCTTCTTCAACTACCGTTCCGACCGTATGCGTGAGATTACTCAAATATTTGGTGTAGATTCTTCCCCTTGCGAAAACGTCAAGATTCCGGATGACTTGGTAAGTAGTAGTTTATGCTGGGTATTTTTCTAACTTTACATTAAAACAACCTACCAGCATATTACTACTTTTACGCAGTATAAAACCGATTACCCCTTCCCTAAGGCTTTCCCACCTCAAACTATGGACAACGTTTTAGCTGAGTGGTTAAGCAAACAGAATGTTAAACAGTGTCACATCGCCGGTATCTTATATTTTATAGGTCACACCAATTAACTTTACTTTAGAAACTGAAAAGTACGCCCACGTAACTTTCTTTTTCAACGGAGGTATCGAAAAACAGTTCGAAGGTGAAGATCGTGATATGGTAGCTAGTCCCAAGGTAGCTACCTACGATTTAAAACCGGAAATGAGTGCTGCCGAAGTAGGGGAGCAGGTCGCCAAACGTATCCAAGCTGACGAACATGATTTTGTCATGTGTAACTTCGCCCCACCCGATATGGTAGGTCATACCGGACAGTACCAACCGGCCGTCAAAGCTATCGCCGCTACCGACCTGGCTATCGGTACCATCCACAAGGCTTGTATCGAGAAAGGATACACTTTGTTCATTACCGCCGACCACGGTAACGCTGAGAAAATGGTGGCTGAAGACGGTACTCCACACACCGCCCATACTACTGCACCTGGTAAGTTTATCTTTACTTTCTTTAGTCTTTCATGTTTTTTATTAATCCCTTTTTTCTTTAGTTCCTTTCGTAATGGCTGGTAACGAAAAACTTAAGTTTATCTCCAAGGAAGAAGCAAATGAAGCTGCATTATGTGACGTTGCCCCTACCGTCCTCAAAACTTTAGGCCTCCCTCAGCCTGAAGACATGACCGGTAGATCCTTACTAAAGGAATGATATTTACTCCTATAGTTTTGAATATAAATAATTGTTGTTAATAGTTTGATTTTTTATATTTTATCTTCAGTGGATGCTGTTTTAATAATATTTATATATACATATACCTGTCACGTACTTATAGTGATAAGGCATATCACTTAGCTACAATGATATATACAATGTCATAACTTTATTTAGGTATTTTATACATCACTTATTCGGACAAAGAACGTATTAGCCAAGAATATAGCGCGAATATTAGAAGGTATTCAAGCAAAGTTTAAACTCAAGTTGATACAACGTTTAGGTTCAAGTTTCATCCTCTCCTACCTACACATACATTATAAAGTTTTATACCACTTTCTTGTATGTAATCTGTAATCGAGTTAGCTAAGAATATATATCAACAAGAAAATATTCTAATTGAATAGTTGCTATAGCTAAACATGACAAAGTTTTATACTAATTTGGGTTTATAACGATATGATTTACAAGCTTTCTAGAGTTAAAAAAGTACTTAATAACCCGGATGGGTGGCTTGGATTTGAATACAGGTGCTCTTCAAAAAATAAAGCAGCTTATGTAGATTAAACAACAACCTTGACAACCTTGATCTAGATTTTATATTCTTGTTATAAAATTCGGAATTTTAAAAAGTTATTGTCATATAAATCCTAAAAGATACATTTTTGAAATTATATAAAGGGGTAAAGAATAAGTTGAAAACTTTAAAGTGATTATTTTTAGAACGTAAAAGTAGAAAGTGACATAAAATGGCACAGATTCATTGATATTTTTAACTATATCAATTTTTTTAATAGATTTTCATATATATCTTCACTATAACTTATTAAAAACTGCTATACAATTCATATAGCATATAAAGAGTATATATTTATTCAAATTTATCTTCAAAATACAAACAAGTTTTAAGTCATTTAATTATTGAATTCTAGTGGAATTCTAAGACTTTTAAAGTTTTCACAACATTATCCAAAGATCAAAGTTATAAATTAAATTTATAAAGTATGGCTGATTGAGGAAATCTAATTGATTGAATTTGGCAATAGGTTCGAAGCTTTCTCGAAATTTGAAAATATTCCAATTTTGGTACAAAAGGTTCTTGAAATAAACTGAACAATATAAAATGGAGTATTGCGGTTAGTTTGTAAACTTTGCCTAAGTTTTAAATTGTAGAGAAGGATGAAGTTATCTAGTATATTAGTGCTAGCCGGATTGGCGAGTTCATTAGCAACCAACAACACGGCTACATCACCAACCTGTTGTGTGAACACATTGAGCTGTTCGATCAAAACCGACGGATGTTGTTCACCAACTTACGGTTTAGTAGTGTTGGCATTACAGTGGTACCCTACTCTAGGACCCAAGGACGAGTTTACGGTACATGGATTATGGCCTGATGAGTGTGACGGCACTTACGCACCATCTGATGGTTGTGACCCAAGTCGTAAGTACGCAAACGAGATGGAATCGATCGTAAAATCGGATATTAAACTATACGACGAGATGAACCTGTACTGGGCTTCCTATAAGGGTAATAATCCCTCGTTCTGGGCTCATGAATGGGGTAAGCACGGTACCTGCGTCACCACTTTAGAACCCAGATGTTACAAAGCTTACGAATCCTATCAAGAAGTCAGAGATTATATGAAATCAACACTTGCTCTACGTAAAAAGTACAACTTGTTTTCAGCTCTCAAAAAGAGTAACATCGTCCCAGGTAGAACTTATAATCTTACTGAGATCGATGATGCTCTCACCAAAGAGTATAAAGTTAAAATTCATATCACCTGCTCTGGTAAAAGGTTAAATGAACTTCGTCTCTTCTTCAGAGTTAAGGGCAAAGATAACTACATCTTAACTAATACCGTCGGTACTCGTGATTCTTGTCCTAAAACTGGTATCCAGTACGCTATTAAGACTGGTCCTGTTCAGCCGATAGAATAATATAGTTAATTAATTTTTGATAAAAATTTTAGTAAAATATAATATATATGTTTTTTACTATAGGCTTATATATATATGCATTTTATTGTTTTAAATTAATTAAAATAATCAAAGAAATACAAAAGTACTTCGTTAGGTTCAAGTTGACAATAATAAAATACATGTCCTCAAAGCTTAAGGGGGCTAAGTTTAGTTTAACTATATTATTATTATATACTCTTGTTGACCAAACTCTGAGAAAAGGTTATTGTTAATTATTTATTAAACCTATGAAGGAAATAGATAATAAAGTGAATAGTATTTAAATTTCTAATTACTACTTCCAAACTTAATTTTTTGATCTATAAAATTAAGAGCATTACTTCCATTTTTAAAAGTTATTTTAAATTAAAATGAAAAGAAAATTTAGACATTTTTAACATTACAAGTTTTTTTAAATTATTTAAAATCTTAAAAGATATTAAAGTTTAAGCATTTTTGTAATTAACTATTAGTTTTACTGTATAAAATAAAATTTAATATTATTAAGTTTATAGAAATAAGAAATGATTATAAATTTAAAATAGCTTCAGTATAGCTAAAAATAACTACTACTATTTTATTAGTTATTTTACTATAAAAAGCTTTTTAAATGTTTATATACTTTTAGTAGTAAAACTTGATCTTATATTTTTATATCTGTTTTTTAAAGCTTATTTTAGATTGTTCTTTAAAATATTTATAAACTTTCTTATTTTATAGTAGAAGTTATATATTTGTATAAATTTATAATTAATTTTTTTCAAATATAAAAAAATAAGAGTAAACAAATAAAAATTAAAAAAATAAGTATTATATTTAAATATAATAGTTTAAATAGTATATTAAAGTTTAGTATTACTTAGTTTTAAATTAAATCTAATATTATTAAAAAAATAATTAATTAGCTTAAAATATTAAAATTTAAAATTAAATTATTGCTACTTAAAAATAATATATTTATATTAATATAATATTTTTTGTACTAATAACTTATTTATTAATTTATTTTTTAAAGAAAAAAATATAATTTTAGTAAAAATGTTTTGACTTTTATATATAAAAATATTTAAAATATATATTATTACTAAAAAATATATTAATATAATAAATATTAAATTTATAAATTAGTATAGGCTTTAAAAAAATAAGTTTGCTATATAAATATTAAAGTTAGCATTTTAAAAAATAAATATAAAAAATACAATAAATTTTTTATTTTAGCTATTAGAAAATTTAATTTTTTTTAATATATATTATAAAATAAGTTAAAGAAAATTATAATAAATAATAGATAGTATAAAATTTATAATATAATAGTTATTAAATAAAAGCTTTTTTTAAATTTTATATTATTTAAATAAAATAAAATAAAATAATTTAGTTAATATATATATATTATAATACTTTTATTATAAAACTATTTTTAAAAAGTTAGTTTTAAATTAATAAAAGTTAAAAAGTAAAAAAAGATTTAGAAAAGTATAATATTTAAATATAATTATTTAAATATTTAATAATTAAAATGAAAATTTTAAAATTATAAAAAAGGTTTAAATTTTTTTATTATAAAATATTAAAAATATTAAATTATTAAATATTAAGTTATTAATATATAAAATTAAAACAAAAATTACAAAATTGATAAAAGTTTTAAATAAGCTTAATTTATTTTTAAAATAAAAACTAAAAAGTTTTAAAAGTAATATTAATTTTATAAAAGCTAATAAACTATTAAAAAAGTATTAAAGTTATATTAAAAGTATTAAAATAGGCTACTTTTACTATAAAGAAAACTATTATTAAAAAAAAGTAGTATATAAATAATTAAAAAAATAATAAACAATAAAATATTATTAAAATATATACTTAGTAGATAATAATAAAAAATATATATTAATTTTAATAAAAGATTAATGTAAATATAAAAAATTTACTAATATAGTAGCTAGTAAAAAAAATAGATTTGAAAATTTAATTGCTAGTAAATTAAATTTTTTTAGTAATTTACTTATTAAATATATATATATATAAGTAAATTACTATTAAATTTAAGTAAAGTAGTTAAATTTAGTAATTAAATAATTTAAAAGTATATTTATAAAAGTTAAACTATAAAGAAACTAAATTATTACTATCAAAACTAAAAAATAAATTATAAAAAGTAAATAATTATACTATTTATTTAACTTATAAAAAAAGTTTTAATAATAATAATAATAAGTAAATAATATAAATTTATTATTTTAATTTAGTATTTAATTAGTTAAAAAATTAATAATTATTAAAATTATTAAAATAAATAAAAAGCTTAAAAAAAATATAAGTTAATAGAATTTATTAAAAAATTATAAAAATAAATAAATAAATACTATTTTATTTATTTTAATAAAATTTAAAAATTATAAACTAGCTAAACTTAAAAAGTATATTAAAATAGTTTTTACATTATAAAAATTAATAGCTACTAATTAAATTTATAAGTAAAGTAAATTAAAATAAAAATTATTATAATAAAAACTTTTTTAAAGTATATATTATTATTATATTAACTTAAAATTCTAATTAAATAAGTTAGTAATAAAATTAATAAGTATTTTAAAAACTTAGAAAAACTATAGCTACTTTAAAAATAAAGAAAAAAGTATATAATAATGAGTATATTAAAATTAATTTTAATTTTTGATAAGTAAATAAAAAATATAATTATTAAAGATAATATAGTAGTAAAAAAACTATTTTTAACTTATTTTTTAATAATTTTTTAATTAGTTAAACTTTTATTATATTAAATAAAATAGTAAAAATATTAAAAAAATAAGAAAAATAGTAAAGTATTTATACTAATATAATAAATTAGTAAACTAATAAATAGTTAATATTTATTATTATGTTTTAAAATTAGTTTTTATAATATATAATTACTTTATTTAGGTTATTATAATTAGAATAACAAATATTAACTATTTATTAGGAATTATTTAATAAGTAATTAATTATTTTAAAATAATTATTAAGATATTGTAAATATAAAATAATAAATTATTTAGTATAAAGTAAAAATTTTAACACTTATATTTATAATAAACTAATTATTCTTTTTTAGCTATTTTATATTATTATATATATTAAATATATATTAAATATTATTATTACTTAAATAGTTAATATAGTAACAATTTTACATTTTTACAAATATAAAACTCCTTTTATATTATATTTTATAAAATAAAAATGAAAAAATAGAATATTAAAAAATTATTACTACAGCTTTACTATAATAAAAATATTATATTAAATTTTAGTATTAATTAAGTTTAAATTAATTATAATATAGTAAAAAATAAACTAAAAAATATTAGTTCTATTTGTGTAAATGTAAAACTACTACTATATATATTTATATTTTTAAAATTTTTTAAATATAAAATTTAAAAAGCTAAAAGCTAAATAATTATTATATAACATTAAATTTAAAGTTTATATATTTAGTAATAACTACATAAATAAATAATTAACTACTTTTAAAAATAGCTAATCTAACTTTAAAAATAAAATAAAATAAACTAAGTTAATAAAATTTATAAAAAATAAAAAATATTATTATAATAAATTAAAAAAATAAAATATTACTTAAAAATAAATAAAGGAATTTTTTTTATAATACTATATATTATAAAAAATATAAAACTTTATAGTATATAATTTTATAAAGTATAAAGTTATATTTTTATTTATTTTTAAATATATTAGAAGATTATATATATTTAAATAAAACTATATAATTTATAAGCTAAGTAAAATATTAAAATAAAGATTTAATATTATAAAGTATTAGTAAAATAGTTTAATAAATATACTATTTTAGTAATAAAATTATAAATATTTATAGCTTTTTTTAATTAAGTACTTTTAAAGTTAATTTTTAAAACTTTGCTTTAAAAATATATAAAATACTTAATACTTTTAAAATTTTATTATAAAAAAGTATAAATTTATATTTAGTATATATATAAAATAATTTTAATATAATTATAAAAAAATATAATTTTAAGCTATATAATCTTAATAAATATTAATTTTATAATTTATATTAGGTATTTAGGCTTAGCTTATAAATAAAAAAATATTAAAATATATA